>JAOVYX010001010.1:0-13045 GCA_035668315.1 Drosera spatulata | reverse complement strand
CGACAACATGGGCGCGGTTGTGACGACGAGCCAAGTAAGCCGCAAGAGGGTAACAAGAGGTCTGAACAATGGATGTGTAGAGAGCAAGCGAGCCGAGGCCTGTCGGGTCAACGTGAAGGGCCGACCCGACTTCCTTGTATACGCCGGGGAGCAACGCCCCGTCGGCGTGCTCCATGATCGAAGCAAGGTTCACCAGAATCATGTTCACTTTCTCTGAACTCATCGTATTGATCTGTTGTTGATCTTGAGCTTGGTGCAGATCTGGTTTTGCTTGTGTTCATATTCAAAAGAGATGGTACAACAGTTGACTTTGTTTATTTGTGTATGCATATATTCAAACACCATTTCGTACCATGAGATTGATTATGAGTGAAAAGTGAACCCACGGATTGACTAAACGAACATTGACTATATTATGATCGTGATCAGTCTATTTGGAAGGTCGGTACAGAAGGCTCGAGGGCCGAACAATGATATCCCAATGGGCTTAGAGAATTTAACGAAAGCCCACGAAGCAAGAACAACCGAAAATGGAATGAAAAAGCCCATATTTTATAGGGAAATTGGGACTGATTTAACTGCAATCATTAAATAATATTACACTCATGAATATTACTAAATTTTTAAATTTTGAAAATAAAAAAGAAACATACAAAAAGAACTTTTGAATTTCTTTTTTAAAATACTCAAGAGTGAGGTTGTAACTTGATTGGTTGCATCAAATGCAGCCTCCTTATTGTAATAATAATATTATTATTTGTTATATAAGATCGAATACGTACATAATAAGATATGTTAATCCCTTATAATAAACAAGTATCATTTTGTTACTGGGCTCAAGCTCACGGCTATATGTCCAGTAGAGGTTGAAGAAGAGTTGGGCTAGGTTGTGCTAACAAGAGAATAAATGTCAGTTTAAATTATGTTTTGAGGTTTCTGATGTACTATTTTTATATTAAGACATTGATTTATTAGCATTATTGTAAGGATTATTTTATATGGGATATCTAATTTTATGTTTTTGTTATTTTATTCTGTTATATTTTTATCACATTGCTACGTGTCTTAGCGACATTAACACCACTTGTCATGTTTTCATGGACCGTAAATTTTGGAATGTTATAGGATTTGAGGGATGTTAAAAAATAATAATTAACGAACCCAATTATCGAAACGAAATCGAAACCGATTAATCGTTTAATAAGCGGTATGATTTAGGTTTTAGAAATAATACAGATTAGTTAATTGGATGGTTTGGTTCAAAACAGATTATCTGGCGATTTTGAACCGTATAATCGATTCGAGTTACAAAACTAATAATCGTTTAACCGAATCGATAAATCATTTAATCGAACCAATAAACCAATTAATCAAATCAATTCACCAATCAATCTAACCAATAAATCGTTTAATCGATTAAATCCGATCAAAATCGTTTAAGAATTGATTATGAATCGCTTAACAAAAATCCATAAACCATTTAATTGAAAACCATTGACAAATCGTTTAATCGAACCCATAAAAAACCGAATAATTAAAACTGATTATTAAACTATTTTTATTTTAAATATAAAATCGATTAATGATCGGTTTGCTTTTGATGTTGATGGTTTAAAATCGAATCAAATAAAAACTGAAACGATCAATAGAAGTCGAACCGATTCACATCCTTAGAACGGTCAATGAAGCCCATCAGTTGAGTTGCGCTTTAAAAGCGGAAGAAATTGAGATCGCCATAAGAGAGAATTGATGCGATGATGATACAAAATTCATAATATTGGATAGTGGATTGAGTGCAAGGGACAAATATTGAAGGGAGGCGGGTGAGGTTTCACATGCAGACAAGGAGCTGCTTTGACTTGTGCTTGTGATCTTCTTGTTGTTTTTTTTTTTTTTTTTTTGGGGGGAATGCCTTGATAACCCTATTCATTGATTCAACCATCATATATACATGAGAACCGCTCTTGAACATGGCATGAGCAATGTGCAGAAATCTCTTGTATAAGTAAAGCATAAGTGCAGTTTCCTCGATCACATAAGCTTGTTGTATATAATGTAAAGTTAATTATGGATAATGCCTTTTAGGACGGACCTCCTCCTGTGCCTCCTGTTTCAGCGCCTGCAATCTTGCCATCTCCCTATCTCTTGGATAGGTGCAGTAGAGGAAAGAGAAAATGAGGCAGCATACTGTCAATGGTATGCCAATCGCTGCATAAATCGCCTTGGCGAGCGACTGGGCATTCTCTTTATTGATTTCAATCTCTGTTGTTGAGTTCGTATATCCTTGCTTTTGGGCCAGCTTATATCCATACATATTTTGAGCCAGCATCCCGACTAGCGGAGGAGCAAAGGACTTGAGCACAGACTCGAACATGCGATCCATAGCGTATATGCTGGTCCTGTGTCTCTTGGGAACGATTTCTGCAAATATTGGACTGCGATGGAAGGATCACAATGATTAACAAAATAGTAAAATGGTTTAAAGCTATACAACAGACCACATTTCTTGTTGAGAACTATGAAAAGCAAAAGAAATACAACCAGAAGCCCTAGATGCATATACTGGTTCGATGAACATACTTGTTTGTTGCCGGACCAACCCAAGACCTGCAAAATCCAAAGATGAATAACACAAGACCGTGGAGAAATCCCGTTGAAGGATCACAAGGCAACCCTAGCAATAGAATCGCAGCCAATGGAATGCCAGAACTGATGCTTATCTGTGCTAAGACTATTCTCCCACTGTTGGGAAACCGCAGCCAATCGAATGTCCCCCATTTTCCCACCAAACAGACCGCCAAGGGATTTAACAACAATGAAAGTTGTCATGAGGGTGGCTGTGGTCTCACGAGAGAACCCAAGGAGCTCCAACTACATAGGGCCAAAAGAAAAAGCCGACATGGGGAATGAAGCTGGAACGCCTTGAGCTACGATCACTTGGAATGATGGGATCCTTAGTACAGATTGAGCTTCCACAATCACCTCCTTCCCTTCTGACCAAAACGGCATTCCTAGAACATGATCCTTTGCCGTATCACCATTGCCAGAAAACTGTGGATCATGAGCAAACAGACGAACCAGAACGCCAGCCAAGACACTCACTAATCCAACTAAATGGAAGGCGACCCTCCAACCGGAGATCCCCATGAATGATCTTGAAGCTAGCAGTACAGAACATAAGTTGCCTATTATTGCACCTATGCTTCCTTTCAGGTGCAGCCATCCAAAGGCCATGCCACGGTTGTCGTCATCCGTAGAGTCTGCAACAAGGGATTGGATAGCCGATGTCGTTATTGCAAATCCTACACCGTTCAAAGCTCTCGACACAGCCATCTGATGACACAAAAAGGCATCTCAGAACATCCATTTAAATTTTCACCAAATATATGGTTTATTAGGATATCAGGAAGCAAAATAATGCATCTTCACTCCATATCATGTGTCAATAGACAATTGCACAGAAAATGAAATAGAACCAAAACAGCAACCAGGAAACGAGCAAGCAAATTAAATTTTCTGGATGTCCTCAAACTAACAACAACAAACTTATAGGAAATAACGTAACAAACTCCTAGATTTTCCGCTGCTCTAATAGTTCCACCAGGCCCCTCTCGGTTATACTGCAACAAACTTATTTTGACGAAATCTTAACATAAGCAAATAATAAGGAAGCACTAAAACCAGTAACTTGAGACGTGAGATGCAATAATTTCCGGCATATCATACATAATGCATATACCACTGTAGGTTAGGACTCGATTATCACTGTAAGTCATGATATGAACAATATTCATCAGGTCGCCAACCTACTCTTGTAACGACAACTCCATCTCAAGGATGTCAACATTATGGTCCTTAGATTTTGGATACAAACCGGTGGGATGCACAAATTATAATACTATGTTGAACCTGTCATTTGGCCGCTTATATAATCGATTTAAATGGCCTTTACTATTTATGGTTTGTTATTTACGACTGGTTTCCCTTTGGGATAACCTGTTGCAGAGCCAATTGCTCCGAATGATACTATATATTTCCACTAGCTCGAATTCTTAAAGTCCAGCATAAATACGTGCCCAATTTCAGACATGCTTTCAAGTATAGCCATTAACATAAAGAGCAAGCAAGCAGCCAGAATCCAACCTGAAAGTACGTATCCGAGAGGGCGAACAAGAACGTAGCGACAGACCAAAGAAAGGCACCAAGGGCAACGACATGGACGCGGTTGTGATGACGAGCCAAATAAACTGCAAGAGGGTAACAAGAGGTCTGAACAATGGATCTGAAGAGGGCAAGTGACCCGAGGCCTGTCGGGTTAATGTGAAGGGCCAAGCCGACTTCTCTGTATATGCCGGGGAGCAATGCCCCGTCGGCGTGCTCCATGATCGAAGCAAGGTTCACCAGCATCAGGTTCACTCTCTTTGAACTCATCGTGTTGTAGTAGCTGGTGTTCTGCTGATCTAGAACTTGGTACTAGTATGTGTTTGCTTGTGTTCATTTTCAGAAGAAATGGAACATTTGACTTTGTGTTTAGTATGGATGCTTTATTTTCAACATGTCTACCAGGAGATATATTAACCCACAGATTGACTAAACGAACATTGACACTAATTTGATCATGATAGTCTACATGAGGGGCCGGTCTAGAAGGCTCGAGGGCGAAACAATGATCATCCAATGGGCTTAGGCAATGAAGAATTCTGTAATGAAAGCCCGTCAAGAAAGAACAACCCCGAATGGAATGAAAATGCCTATTCACTTGTGTGTCTTGAACAAACTTGGAAACTTGGATATCGACTCGTCTTGATCCAGACTGAATATCTCGTAACTTCCCTTTTTGATCAAACAGAGTCCCGCCCATTGTCACCCGCATTATCGGGAAGGATATCGAGTTGCGTATTGGTTGACCAATCACGCCTTATGGTTACTGCTCGGGCTTCACCTTCTTGAACGCCTTCATCTACATTTCTTGTTGATTGCTTATATTATATGTATGGTGTTCACATACACGAGGACTTGTTAGTTGATTAATTCATTGGGCTTTTGTCTGGTTTCTAACCAAATGAAAAGAAAAAGAAAACGAGAGTTTATTGTTAGTAACATATAAGTTATGTATTGTTAGGATATATCTAATTATGAATTTTTTTTAAAATTGATTTTGTTTTTGAAGTTTTCAGATCATTTATTTTTTATCATTCATTAATCTCTAACAACACATGATGATAACATCATATTTTCTTTGTACATAAAAAAATGCTAGGACCCTATACATTGTTTCCCCTCAAATTCCACGGTGGGATTCTCAACATATAAATCAACTCTAGATCGATCTTGAAGACTTGAACTACTTTGAATTGTCTTAAATTGTACTCTGCTTGATAAAAAAATCAGGGTAGGACGTTATAATCTAAGGTTCAATCGACTTCTATCTCTAAGTATCTCTCATTGTACGTAGTTAATTAAGCATATAATGTGCATTCGTCTCTCTATCCAAACAAATTTATTACTCCTTCCATCCCACGAAGCTTATACTAACATTTTGATTTAGGAGATTGTCGAGCTAAATTTTAATCTTTATCATTAGACGATCAAATATTATTTTACACAAATTTATGGTAACATAATTATATATTTTTATATGATATTGGTTGTGAAACGATAAAATATGATATAAGAACAAAACTTATCAAAATACATATTAAATAATGACTTTTTTTGAAATGTTGAGACAGAGGAAGTATTAATTATTAAATGTTTATTTAATGAAAATTCCTGAAAGATATATCTTTTAGGTTTATTTTTAAGAAGATATTACTAACAAAATTTAATTCTTATGCCACTCCACCCACCGTTACAGGATGCGGATCACTGACTGTCCCTCCTTGGACAGCTTGTGCACTACACAAAAAAAAATCAACCTTTTGTCTTCTTTTTTTTTTTCCTTTCTGAGAAACCATTTTAAAAAATCATTAAAAAAATCCTAAAAAAGAAAAAATAAACCATAAAAAATTTATAACCCTCAAAAAATTGAATCAAAAATTTCAAAAACTCATCAAAAATCAATAAAAAAATAAAAAACAAACATAAATCCAACACCAAAACATCAATCCACTGGTCCACGATGAATGATGTACAATCATGTACAGCTGGGATCCTTTCACCACCCTCATCCCGCACCCCGCTTCTCCTCTCTCCCACGGTCAGCGCCGCCGTCGCCCAATCGTCGCCGCCCCACCGCCGCTCTAACGCCTCCGCCGTCTCTCCTCCCACGTTGATCCACAGCTTCGAATTCGAGGTAGAAAATCTCAGCGGCTTCATCGGATTCGAAGCACATAATCGCCGTACCTCATCTCCGATCGAATCCCATTATGTTCTTCGCCGACTCGACTCGATTCTCCCCCGATTTCACCTCATCGTGCTCCTCATTCTAGGGTTTCGATTTCGATTTTGATTAGTTCTCCAATCAAATAATCTCATCAAATGTTCTCTTTGCCGAATGCGATTTTCCTCCAATTGTGTGCGTGGTGTTGTTGGTTTAAACAGCTGTGGGTCAGCGGGTGTGAAATTGCTTGTCTGAATCGAAATGGATTTGTGTGATAGATCTGTGGATGCAAGTTTATTTGTTGTAGTTGATTCTTGCTAAGATTAGTGTATGATTTAGATCTTTGGTGGTGAGTCGGATTCTGGCTGGACTTCGCCATATTAGCTGCTCCGGCCGGATTTCGACGACGGATGTATTAGTTACTTCGATTGATGTATTGTTGCCTCTGATCGGATCTCCACGGAGGTATTAATTGCTTCGACTGGATTTATAGATGTATTTCGTCAATCCTATATTAATTGTATCGGAATATTTTCTATTTGATCCGTCTAAAAGAATTGTTTGATAATTTTTTAATATATAAAAATTTTAAATTAATTTTATTTGTTATAATATATTAATTATTTTTTTTATAAATATTATAATAAATCTTACAATCATAAAAAAATATTTTTTTTATCGAATTTTATGTAAATTCAATATTCGTATAAATTTATATGTCGAGTTAAAATACTTCAATAAATATAAAATAAAAAGTGTATTATTTTTTTTAACAGATGTACTCTGGGGTGGGAATGGGAGGGATTAGGAAGATATCTAGTTAGAATTTATGAAAATTAATGATAATTTATTAAAATAAAATTTTCAAAGTGATATTGTTTGAGAATTATTGTTTTAAATTTCTTGGTTGGTTGAGGGGAGATGAACTCGAACTACAAGTGCATCGATAGCTCTATGAGTAGTTATTGTTGAAATTGACATCAATAAAGAATAAGGCAAATTGGTAAAAAATTCCAAATGCAAATTTTCTTTATATTTTGATCCTTATTTGGATTTGTGAACTGCATATCATGCTCTGTGAACTGTAATTTTGTACATATAAACAATAAAAATCGAAATGAGATCAAAACGTAAGGAAAATCCTAGAGAATATGATATGTTTAGTTGTATGGTTGAAGGTAGATGCATTTTTGCCTTCAAGTGGAGTTTTGAATTCATGTCAAGATTTAGACCCGGAAAATTCTATTATCTTCGTTCCATAATTATTACAAAGTTTTTATTTTTCATGTATTATTCAACACGTAATTTAAAAAACTTCGTTACTTATCTAAAGGATACGATTTAAATTTTCTATTGCCACAAAGTTATAGTACGTAACGTTTATTATCATTGATATTGCACGATATTTTCTCAGAAAATAACATTTGGTCGTCCATAACATCGGTCAAATCTTCTATCGTCATGCGTGTCGGGTAAAAAAAGTGCAATCTTTTTTGGAAGTGGATTTAAATTTTAACCAAACACGCATGACGATAGGAGGTTCGACCTGTTCTGCAGGACGATCAAACGTTACGTATTATAACCGTGAGCCAATAAAAAATTTAAATAATATCGTTTAGATGAGTAATGAAACTCCTCAAATTATGTGTTGAATAATATATGGAGAGAGAATCGTAATAATTATGGGTCGAAGGTAGTAATAATTACAACATTATCATATTTTAAAAAAAAAATTATCTAGAAAAATATAAAATCAGTCAAACTTAGTTACATTATACAAACTATTTTCTGTGACAATTGTTACGGTGAACCCCATTATCATCAAAAAAATATTTTTTTTATCAAATTTCATAAAAATTCAACATATATATAAAATCTCGTATTGTGATATTTATTATGGAACTGAGGGAGTAAAAGACTATGTTAGTACTCCCTCTGTCTCATAGATTTTGCATCGTTTTGTCATTTTAGGATGTCTCAAATTTTTTACAATGTTTTCATATATATAAAGTATTGTGTGGTTAGAAATTAAAATAGGTATAAGAAGAAATATTGTGTGGTTGAGAATTAAAATTGGATGAGGAAGGAGAGAAATTTACGTGCATAAAGTGAATGTTGCAAAACAGTATATGAGACGGAGGAAGTACTTTGTTTTCTCCGTCCTTTCATTTCTACTGTGTTGCAATAATTGAAGTGTTGTAAGATTTAATACATGCTTATTTGAATATCTGAATTTCAATATGGATAATATATACAGAAAAAGAAAATTAATGCAAAGTTAATCAATTACCTACCTATCTAATGATATAATACTTGTCGTTGCCCAAGCTGCAACCAGTATAGTGTGGTTGATGCACCTCACTGATCCATCGTCTTGTCACTATCCCGGTTACAACGATACTCATGTTGAGTAATAAAGTGGTGAACGCATTTCGACCAAAAGAATGAAAAATAGAGAAGCAGGGAATGAATCTTGACCTGTTCGTCACACCCACCTAGCTGGTTGCGTCAGCTACTACGCATAAACAATATTCACTCGTAAGTGTTCGCATATATATTTGTATAACTGGAGCATCAGCTGCAATGTATAGTTTGAATCGGCCTTGACATATTGTGTGGTTGAGAATTAAAATTGGATGAGGAAGGAATTTTTTTTTTTTTTACAAAATAGTATATGACACGGAGGAAGTACTTTTTTTCTCCGTCCTTTCATTTCTACCGTGTTGCAATAATTGAAGTGTTGTAAGATTTTATACATGCTTATTTGTATATCTGAATTTCAATATGGATAATATATACAGAAAAAGGAGATTAATATAACGTTAGTCAATTACCTATCTATCTAATGATATAATACTTGTCGTTGCCCAAGCTGCAACCAGTATAGTGTGGTTGATGCACCTCACTGATCCGTCGTCTTGTCACTATCCCGGTTACAACGACACTCATGTTGAGCAATAAAGTGGTGAACACATTTCGACCAAAAGAATGAAAAATAGAGAAGCAGGGAATGAATCTTGACCTGGTCATCAAGACATACTTCACACCCACCTAGCTGGTTGCATCAGCTATTACGCATAAACAATATTCACTCGTCAGTGTTCGCATATATATACGTATAACTGGAGCATCAGCTGCAATGTATAGTTTGAACCGGCCTTGACAAACTTCAAAGTGAGCTCGATCGAATACACATAACAGACCGGTTCATCAATGGCGCCCCTCGCAACCGAAGCACCTCCATCATACGATGATCTTATGCGTCCGCCACGTGGTTGCCTCTTATTCACGAAGGGATTAACGGTGGTTCTGAATGTCATATCCATCATCATTCTCTTTCGTGAGCATGGCCTTGAGGATGATGACAAAACGTACCGGAGGTGCCTATGTTTCTTCTTCTTCTTCTCTCTCTCTCTCTTTTTTATTCCTTCAATTTATATATTGACCATCATTCTTATGGAACTGATCTTGTGATTCAGGATATGTCTCCTTCTGATCTCAATTTCGACGGTAACCACCTTTGCACAGATGACTATTGCATGTTGCGGATGTTCTGACAGGGAATGCAAAACGTGCTTGGTGATAATTGAGAAGGTTAGAGACAACAACGTGCACATATATAACAAATATGATTACTTGCAAGCTTCTTTCTTATCAATTCTTTGTGATGCGAGCAGATCAACGTAGCTCTATTGTCGTCCTGCACCGGTGTGGGATATACTTACACTAAATCATGGCCAACGATCATCCTTTTCAGCTGGGCATCCAACGAACTCGGCGTTCCAATCTTAAAAGATTTGTGTGATTGATAAGTGTGTAGCATTATGTATGTTTCATTCCTTTTGTGTTCAAGTGTGTGTTCAAATATTTGTCTTCTCCGTGAAGAATGTATCGAGTACTCGCTCAGCTTGTGAAGAATGTATTGAGTAGCTTGTTCTTAGTGCCCTGCAGTTCAGAAAGTACTCGCTCAGCTTGTTCTTAGTGCCCTGCAGTTCAGATATAATGTAACATCGATGAATTTGTACTTCATTTCATGTATAAAGATGCTGACGTATACTGAAACCTGGAGAGATTTAGGGTCCAAACACACAACGTGGCGGACTTGGCAAGTACTTTATCATTTATAAGTCTAAATGGTATAAAATCATCATTGTAATACAAAATGACCTGAACTGAGATATGGGCAACAAGCACACCTCGCTCGTCCTGAAAATGTCATAAATGAGAGCAACAAGCTCACAAAGGTTTTACATCAGTGTTATATATAACCTATCGAAATCGGAAAAATACACTATGGCTTGTGAGCGTGGTAGATGACGAATCAAGTCACAACTAATATACAAAAAACTGGTCTGTTGTGAGCGGTGCTTCAAGAGGAAACCATAGACAACAAATCCAACTCTTCATCAGAATCAATTACATCCTCATAATCATAATAGGGGTTCCCCTGCCATTCAAAAGAAGATAAAGATTTACGTGAATTGGTGATATTATTGATAAATAAACGTTTTTTTTCTCAATATGGCAAGAACATTTTGATGATTTATACCATCCACAAAATCTTACTCTGATAATAAATCAACAAGATTGATACCTTGGGTCTTGGAGAGACTGCTTCAAAAACATGGAACACAGGAGTATCAAAATTGGGTGGTTCGAGCACAATATATGCTCCTTTGTTATTGAATCTTTCTTCTGTTGCCTGCATGTACAAATACCAGATGAAATGGTCATCCCCCACCAAGGAGCAAGGATATGCAAGTAGAAAAACAATACCAATAACTCATAGTTCATTCACCACGAACATGCAACAGAATAATCAAAAAGAATTTATGATGCTACATGATCGAGATGATCCGTTCAAGGTTCAACATGAGATTAATTTTCATCCAAAATAAATAAGGTCTGTGAATATAGAGCGAAGGGTCATCTCCCAACCCACAGTACGACTTTGACTTTAATGATAGGACACTGCATCCTAAGATTATGAACTAGTGCTAAAAAAGAATTGACTTGTTGATACCTAGAAGCAAACAACACCCGGAGCGAAATAGATGCACAAATCTTGCTCCCCATGAAGATAAAATTATCAGGAGATCACGCATAAGATAGCTTAGCTGCAGAGGGATAACCAAATCGACATCATAGCTAAGGCTATCTACATCAAGAAGATTGCATGGATGCTAACAAAAACAAGCAAGGACAAGCAGCAACAGAAACCTGGAACTGAGGGTAGTCTGGAGCACTAAACAAAGTGATTAGCTTCCCCGATTCTACAACGTGATCAATTGTGTAGCCATCACTCATTCCTCCAAGACCAGGCCGTTTCTCCCTCGCATCAGGACCTTCATGTGATCTAATAATCAACTGGATCACACGCAATAAAGAAGCAAAAACTAATATTAGCTTTCCACTTTACAATCGGCATTCATGTTCAGAAGGTAAGTAATGTAGCCCAAAAGGTCTTCCAAATGTTCTCAGCAACAAACTAGTATTGAGATGCCTTTAACTGTCGCTTCAACTGTTTAATCTGTTGATTTATACCGTTTCAAACGTACAAAGTGCCACATCTAAAAATAAACCGTTTCTTATAACCATGAACACCATCAAACCTAAACAGCATCCACAGGAACCAGAAGCAAACAAGACATGTTAAAAGATAAAAGGCTAACACAATGAAAATCGCCCCTTCAGGCAGGATGCATCTGAGTCTATTATATTTGTCCCATAAGGATAACAATGACTCCCCCTTTAGGCATCAAATTTTTTTAATGAAGTAACATCAAATTGTTAACACAGATTTTTTCCTACGTGGGGTATTAAATGAGATTCATAGACAGCAGGATTTATTTCAAAATACTAGCTCCCAGATGGGAAGAGGGATAGCCATTTACCTTGAGCTGAAACTCCTTCAAAAAGTTCTCAGTGCAATCAGGACCCCAAATTAGTCCAATGCCTCTCTCCTTATTTGGAGATAGTCCGGGGCTCATTGAAGGATCGGACCACAACACATCTCCCGGTATCAAGTTATGACCTTCACATGGAGGGTCTAAGACTGATCTTCTTGCCTTATTCAACTCTTCAAAGGAGCCAAGAGACAGTTTATTCTGCTCTGAACTGGCAGAAAGCTTGCGATTCCTCTTTTTTTCTTTAGGTCGTTTTGTGGGTGTAACAGCTACACTCCGGAAAAGCCCACCATGTGCTGTGTACACACGACCAGCTATGACGGATGCCAACGGAAGCCCTTCAAAGCACCCTAAACATTTTCTGTACACATGCTTTCCTTGATCACCATACTTGGCCATGACTTCCTTTTCGAAGCCATACACTGTTGTACAATACTTTGATTCATGATTCCCACGAAGAAGATACACCCTATTTGGCAAAAAAATCTGAAATCCAAATGAGTAATCTGAGTTATTCGACTGACTACCAGAAGTTAAATGATAAATGGAAAAGAATGTGAAGAAACAGTACACTTTCTGACGTCCATATAATAAAACGCATTACAGCTAGTCAGGTAAGAAGAGAGATGAGACTTCAGAGTGAGCGTCAGATTAAAGAATAGTCATGAAGAGCGACAATATGGTTTCCTAAACTTGACCATTAAATGGCACAACGATTATCATCTTGCCGGTGACCATTTAACATCTCTACCTAGGCAGTAGCTTCCAAATACCCAAGACTTTTTTTTTTTTTTTTTTTTTTTTTTTTTTTTTTTTT
>JAOVYX010001009.1:0-41663 GCA_035668315.1 Drosera spatulata | reverse complement strand
GGCTAAAAGACACTTAAAATGCAATTTAGGCAATGTAAAGGGAATAAAAACAAACGTTTAGAACGATGAAATGATGTTAAAACTCGTCAACCATGGCAGTGATTGGGAGATAACGTACGCCTTTAATCCAGCTATTAAAACTCTCTGCCATGTTGTTTGTCATGATGCCCCATCGCTTTCCATGAAAAAACGAATTCGCCCAACACTCAGGATGTGACTCGGAAATGAAATTCCTTGCCATGTCCATGGTTGTCACTATCTTGTTGATGTTTTCTTTGAAGACTGGAATTGTCAATGCATACGCAGTGATTTTGAAAACAGAGCACCAATGATTCTTGTTTAGATAGGGATATTTTGTGAGGACCTGCACATTCAAACCATGCACTGTAAACCAAAGCTACCATGAACTTTAAAACAAGACAAACATGAACTATGAACCACTGTTATCATGAACTGTAAACCAAGATAAACATGAACTGTAAAGCACGATAAACATGAACTATAAACCAAGGTATATATACGTTGTAAACCATATTTATCATGAACAGTTAACCAAGAAAAACATGAACTGTAAACCACGATAAACATGAACCATAAACCAAGGAATATATACACTGTAAACCATAGTTATCATGAACTATAAACCAAAACAAACATGAACTGTAAACCACAGTAAACATGAACTGTGAACCACGATAAACATGGACTATAAATCAAGGAATACATGTACTGAATATCAACGTAAAATGAACTATAATGGGTATGCAAATCTTGGACTCCGAAATTCAAGAATTATGAGGTGTGATATAAAATTATGAAAGGTAAATTTGTTACCTCCTTCTTGAAATTGTCCACAAGATGTCTTAGGCAGTATGAGTGTTAGGCAATAGGGAAATATCTGTTCCTCTCCCGCATTAAAGGGCAGCAAACATCGTCCGAGCTGATTGCAGAACCAAGCCCAATTATCATTGTTTTCAGCTGATAAAACTACAAATGCAATAGGAAAAATACCATTCTCTGCATCTAGCCTATCACACTCAAAAGACAACCACGATATTTCGATTTGATGAAGGTACTGTCCATGAATACTGTAGGCTTGCAAACTCGAACAAAGCCAAGTACGGATGCCCTAAAAGCCACGAAGAGACGAATGAATTGTTTTATAACAGGGTCCACATCATACTCCGCTAAACTACCAAGATTCGCGAGCTTTAAATTCGTACAGTATGTACGTAACTGATCGAATGAATATCGTATTCTGCCATGAATCTTCTCCAAAGCGTGTTCCTTTCCTCGTCAAGCATGGCGATACCGTAGTTGAACGCCATATCTTTCTTGAACTTTGTTCATGATCTCAACTGGTCGTGCGGTCGGTATATGTCGTAACTTCCTTTTCACTAAATTCGACACCCAAACAAACTTAGCTTTTGGATGTCCTCCATTTGCTGAGCCAATCTCACAAGTATGAGTGAGATCGCACTTTCTTATAGCAAACTCCGCGTCTCACTTTGATTTTGAAACATAAACACGTCATTTATAGTTCTCATGTGTGCAAGACACCGCTATCTTCTCCGAAGTGTTTTTCTTGAACTGAAAATCCCTTCGTATATCAACGCTGTAGTTTCTTATGGCAGCTCAAAACTCGTCAGGGCTTACGAAACCGGACCAATACCTCGAATGCAATCACGTTATAACTCGATAGAATTGTTCTCGAGGATTGGTGTTGACACAAAACTGGGACTTTCATCCACTCCAGACCTGCACACATATAAAAAAAAAATCAAGACAATCAATCTGAAGTGTATATGAATTGCCTATTACTTATATATGAACTGAATAACGTAGACTTGTTAACTGTTTTCTAAACTGCATACGATGAACTACGAATTAGGAAGTTGTCAACTGCCTTATCCTGCAATCATGAACTGAATATAGACCAATTATGATACTGAATGATTTTATGGAATGAGAACTACAAATTGTAACAAGATGTGAACTGCATTACTACAAGTAGTGAACCAACAACCAGTTTATATGAACTGCATCTTATTTACAATTGAAGAACTACATCGCATCTGGAGGAACACTAGATGAGCTTCTTGGAGGCGGAGTTGGCGTTGTCCTCCTCGTTGATTCCATCTCGATAACACCAATTTTTGCACATGCTCACACATGCAACATGTTCGTGACATCGCCATCCGCAATGAGAGTAACATGACTCCGAATCTGAGGTGCAAAATACCGAACAACCACCGTCGTAGGATTTATGTGTTGACACTTGTTCATCAATTGCTCATACATGTTTGCAAACGCCATTGGTCTGTGAATTTGCACAGAGAAACATTTGCCTTTGAACATGCAAAGCGCAACTACTTCCACGTCGAGTGTTTCTGGCATGTCCTCATATTGCATATCCATAACTCTAAAAAGAAAAAGAGTTCAAGATCAAAACATCACATTTCTCGATTTTACAAAAAAAAAAAAAAAACATAAACATGAATATATGGACATCCAACGAAGCTATAGAGCAAAACAAATTCATATATCTCGCTCAAAATTGAAACTTCATACACCCGCTCAACATAAATCCAACCATTTTAAACTAGTTCTGAACAATAGAAGCTTATCGAGCAAATGAACAAACTCGGACTTAAATGGTGGCTTCGACGGATATGACCAAATGCAATGTTGAAATGGTAGTGGTCGGACTTGAGGAAGGATTCCAGGATTGGGTTGTGGTGTCTGGGTGCCGAAATGCTATTTGTTTTGGTGGCGGGGAATAGAGATTTTGATGGTTGATTTGGTGGGCGGCGGGTCGGAAGGAGATGAATTAGAGGTGAAGTATTTAGATTGGTGAAGAGTATTTATGATTTTTACTCATTTTCAGGCACCAAAATATAAATGAAACTTGTATTGGATACCTAAATGTGCCATCAAATATTTTGGATACCAAAGTATGATTGAAACTTCCCTTAGGCATTTTAGTGTAATTTTCCGTAAAAGAAACAAGAAATGTAGTCCTCCAATACAAGACCCTCTAGAACCTAACTAATACCAGTGTTAACATGGAATCATTTCCTACATTATTATGCAGTTAATCGCAGATAGGCGTGCCACGATTGTCACATGCATCACCATACGAGGAATCATTGAAAATTTTCAATATTTCTTTCATTTCATATTATATACAACACTTGTCTATTTGATACGTCTCAAATTATATACAACATATCTCATTTATTAACCTTTTTCACATAAAAAAAATATCAAAATAATTATCATCTGTTACAATACACCCATTATCTCCTCTGACATTGTTACAGTAAACCCCATTAATACTCAAAAAATATTCTTTTTCCATCAAATTCCACACAAATTCAATACACACATAAAACGCGTGTCGGATCAATATGTTATCTGTAATATGAAAAGAAAGGAGTAGCATATTCTCTGTTGCTAGTACTTCTAAGGTGTCATCTCAATGATTTGAGTTTTTTTTTCAAAGTTCTAATATTACTATTCTCTTCGTCCAATTTCAATTGTAACGGTTTGATCCGACATAATAGTTTGTCCTTGTGAGTGTGTGAAATAAAAGAGCGAGAAAAAGAAGAAAAAGAAATGATGGTGGATGAGTTGATGTGATATAAAATAGAAATATTTTTATATTTTTATATGAAAAAAGTTATTAAATATGAAAATATTATAATTTGAATAAAACATAACAAAAGAAAAGTGTGTTAATCTAAATATGACGGAGTAAAAAATATGGATTGATTTGTTCATTACGTTCCCAACATGCTCTCCATTTTCTGATGTCGACTAGGCCGATGACAACTACAAGTAAGAGATCCTTCATATGTGAATGTTTCATTTGTTATATCGAAAAAAGGAAAGTAGCAAAAGTTATCCATGAACAATAACAAAAAAAAAAAAAAAAAAATTCAAATCAATCATTATTTTTTTAATTATTATTTTGAATTTCAAAAACAGTAAAACTTTGTCTATTAGGATTGCCCATTCACCTTCTTTTTTTTTTTTTTTTTTCGCTTTAATGTCATCTTATGGAAATATATGCAAGCAACAATTTCAAGCTCAACAGTTGAGGCAGCATCACAACATGAAGGGTAGACAGGAGTAATGGCTCGAGAAGCCCTCTGATATGAAACTTACCATCGTCAAAGCATATTGATATGCATAGCCTTCATATTTCATATATAGAAAAACAGCATTGGAAATTCATATCTAGTGCAACAAATGACGAATGGTTGCAAGTGAAAAACAAGCTTCATTGTTCTAAATACTCCGCATGATTCATGTACGGCCATAACACTAAACATACAAGCACAACCCTGTTGCAGATGCAAATCACCCATCTCGGCTAAGGAGCATGCTCAGTATCGAGCAACACGCTCGACCAAGTCTTTGTGCTCATCAGCTATGTAAGACTGGACTCTAACCTGAGCTTTACCGCCATTCCTTGCTGGAGAGAAATACTTCAACCCAATCACTGTCGGCATGGCTGTCCAAAGAAATAATATGTTAGAAGGAGAACATGAAATTAACTTGTAACAGATACAACCCGTCACAGAATGCTAGGTAACCAGTCTACCAGGATCTGATTCTAACACTTGAATTCATCAGAGTGACAATATATAGTCAAGAGATCATATATTCATTAACGACTTTCCTTTTTATCAAGAAAGTACAAAGGTATCGTATAAGATACGGCAAACTACCAGGAAAAAAAAAAGAGAGAAAAAAATAAAATCCAAAATTTCATCTTTTGTTACAGAAATTTTAGAAATAAGGTTTTCTTTATATATGGGTTTAGAGGATGATTCATTCGGATCGATTGCATCCTTTTCTTTTCGGGTATGGACTTTTTTTTTTTTTTTTTTTTTTTGTACAAGTTTTCCATTCATAATGTCACCCAATATACAGATTGCAATACATGGGAGACAAAACAACAATATGTATGCACATTATCTATATTACGAATGAAACAAGATGCAGTACAAGTAAATGAAACATTAAATGGAGTAAAAAGTTGTCCTTCAAAATATTGGTAAATAGAGAAAACTGCAAATAGCAACTCACTTCGATGAATTCTCCCATACAGTAAGCGCTCTCCCTTCCAATATTCAAGAGGCCTCGTTCTTATCCTGCTGCTCCTCCTTACAGCAGATACCCACTTTGAACCAGCCCCTGGGAAACAGGGAGAAACACAATCCTCAGTCATTGTTGCGCCACTTACTACCAAAGAAACTTCTGCCTCCAACAGCTATGACTGGCTCAAAACATAAAGATCAGATGCGATATTTTCGTCATATAGATACCTGCAAGGCTTTTTCTTAGATCAATTAATTTCTTCTTGCGTCTTGCAGCATTTATTTGCACCTTTTCATCAGCTGTCACATTAGAGATTTGCTTTTGCATAGGTGCTGCTTCATTCAATATCTGATCAGAATCAACATATTAACTTTGTTAACCATCCCAAGCAGTCAATCGATGTACACAAATACAAGTGCATCACAAATAAGACAAGAAAGTTTACAACATAAAAAGAACTACTATACTATATAAACCTGACAAACTCCAATCAGCCTTGAGCATTGTCCACAGAACTAAAGACTTTAAAAGCTTTGCATCATTAGATTCATGAGTTACTACCATACGCCTCTGTATTGCAACCACAAGAAAAATAGCTTGCTATAAGCGGACAAGTTTTCAAACGGTGCCATGTGTTCTTCCTTGTATGCAGGTAACGGTTCGAGTGAAAACTAAAACCAGTACCTTATAGCTCAACTTGGCCTTATGAACAGTGAACACCTAAGTTTTTAATTTCTCAAGAGAGAAGGAAAAAGAAAGAAGAAGAAAAAGTAAGAAGAAGAAGAAGCATATTTGAACCCATCTCTCTCTTAATAGTTTAATCGATACAGAAACTTCAATCAAATCAAGCACAGAAAAACACCGCAGTGAACGAATATACAATACTGGAGATTACTCACATCATTAGACGGCTGATGGTCAGTTTCTTGCAATCTGAGTGGTTCTTCCGTTGTTTGCTCTACAGCTGCATCAGCAAGCCGTTCCATCAGGAAAGAGAAGTAGAAACTGAACATTTTAGCATTCCAATGAGTTACTCTACAGACATTTGCTTTTTTGTTAGCATTCCAATATGATAAAGATTGAGAGATATATCAACTGATATGTACGAATTCTAAGCAATTATCCCCATTTATTACACGAATTTCGTGTATAAGTGCAAGATGTTTTTTGCGATCATTCACAATCTAACAGCACCTCATTGTCAGCAATAGGTAGGTAGCGCTCATAACTGTTGTACTGATGTTAACTAGTTAGACCGGGGGCATGACAGTAACAAGATTAACATTCATGTAAGACCAACTTCAAAGAAACCATGCAGTTCCCTCAAGCATAATTACTCACCATTCAGGTTTTGTCCATCAACAGGCTGCTTGCTAATCTGCTTCTCATGTTGGCCGGTCTCTGTTTCTGGTTTCCAATGTAAGGTTTCGGAGGAATGTCCAGGTGATGCCCCCTTGGTTCTTCCTCTGTTTGATTTAATCTTTGTAGCCTCATGGATCTATTGTATAAAACAAAACAGTTATACGTGATCTCACAACCGACTAGAAATGACAGGTGCATAAGAAGCCATTTTTGACAGCTGAGTTCCAGCCGACAATGATAGAGACCATAACCTACAACTGAAGTTCCAAGCTCATGATGCCCTCAAGATCACATTTTTATTGAAAGAAAAAGAAAAAAGGCAAAGAGAATCGATGGTGAACAAAAAAGTGATGCACTTGGTCAAGAGAGAATATTTATATAAAAAATACCACCCCGGCAGTGCTGAAAATTGGAAGAACAAGATGATGCATCTTCCCGACCCAGAGCAAACACAAATACAACCAAAGATGCTGTTATGATATTAGATTTATTATTAAGATTTTAATATATACTACCTCCGTCCCATAATAAACGCAGCATATGCACACGTAAACAACAAAATTATTCCTGCTACGAATCATTATCATTAATGAAAATTTAAGTTATGTACTTCAACCCAAGACCAGTGACGTAATTTACCATTTTTTTTGCCAAGTAAACAAATTATCTAAATAGTTTTTTAAGATCGGATATTTTTAGATCTAGTCATTTTTTTACCAAGTGAATCTATACTCTAATATACGAAGAGAAAGTGTTCGAGATTATAGCTTCGTTTGATATTTTTGAGGAATTATAACTTTGTCAGATATTTTGGATTTAATATTTATTTTTACATAGTGAAACAACTGTCCGATTTATTTTTAATTGAATCAAATAGTAATATTATTTTTTGAAGTAAAATAAATATCGTATAAAATTGAAAAAACTTAATATCTCATAAAATACATATCTAAAAAAATAAAGTTTTTTTTAATTCAATCAAAATCTAAGTTAGCTCTCAGTTTCTGGATAGTGGTCAAATCCATTTATTATTATCCCGTGTATAACTGTACGGGTGTATAAACTAGTTAAGTACTGTTCGTTTCCATTTATGTATAAATATTTGACAATAAGCCAAACTAACCTGGTTTGCTGATCCGCTAGACTGATCAATAGAAACAAGTACTCCATCATCGATCCCAAAACTGCTGTTGATAGCACCATCAATCATGTCACAGTCTGAGTCCATTATGCGATTAGCATCTGAAGTATTACACGTAACATCGGGCACATCTTCCATGTGTATGTCATGTGACTCCTCGCATCCAACTTGTATTCCAACATTCTCGTGCACTTCAGAATTTCCTTCCTCATCACCCATATCTATTTGATATGGCTGCTTGTCACTCTGTCGTGAAGACATAGGTCTGACATGTGATGGATCAACATCAAAAGCAGAGAGGGAGTCTTTTCTCGGATCAAACTTGGACATCCTTCTCTTTAACGATGACATAGAAGCCAAAGGACTCTTTCGTGCAGTTGGCGATGATCGAGAAAAAGCTCTATCTATCTCTGGATTTCTGTCAACAGATTTACGAGCAATCACCAGGTCATGTTCGTAAGATGGTGCTTGCAGCATCAACTGTGAGGCATTTCTACAACTCTCAGGCAGACTCCTGCGTACATCAGGCAAGTCTGGGAGGCTAATCTTACTCAAACTTATAGGCTTCATGTTGAACCGCTCTTGTACCAGGTTCATTATAAAGTCCTCATGCAATTCATCCTCATTTCTGGACAGCAACTCATCCAAGACCTTGGAGACTTGGTCCTCTACTGTGGCTGTTAAACATTGTTTCACAAGAATATCAAACGCAATTCACAAGATAAAATATAGGAAACCAAAATCCTTTTGAGGAAGTTATGCGAGTGACTCCAAACAATAAGATATTGACTATCTGGATAGTCCCTACCAGCCTGAGAAGGGTTGTCTTGGTCGGCAGTTTCAGGGGCCATGATGTCACTTGGTGGCTTTGATACATCTTGGACTAGAGCCTCCTCAGATGGTAGGCTTGAGTTCTCATTATCAATCCAGTCTGTTGGAAAACGATGCTTATAAGTTACAGTCCTCCTGCAGGGAAGATAGTTGAACTGTTTAACAAAAGCTATGTGGGGAAAAAAAAAATTACGGTAATTACTACAAAGTACAACCAGTCAAAAACCAAGGTGAGTGTTAGTACCCCAAAAGAGATGGTCCCCGGCGCCTTGCATTCACAAGAGGAGCATTCTGTTCCAGATCCATCAAAGCTATGCCTCTTTGTCGTTGTAGCTCCCTCTCAGCCTCTAAATCCACACATATGATATATAATATATTCATATACATTTATTCCAAGAGGCGGAACAACAAACCCCAAAACAGGCAAAAAAAATAGAGAAATGAAAACGCAAGTAATCAATTTTTCATACTTTCAAGCCTATCCAATCGCGCAAAATATTCATCTGGATCTTCCGATATATCAATGTTTTGGCTAGGCTTGATGTTTTCAGCACGTTCACTGCCCAAAACACCTCAAATTAGATAACTAAAACAGAAAATAACCATGTCCGGGAAAAATAAGCAAGATGCATATCATGTACCTTGCATCGGATAACAGAGAAAATTGAGCTCGTCTACGACCTAAACCAGGTCTTCTACGACGTGGATTTTCTGCCCCTTTGGCAGCAACCGCTTCACTCTTGTCTTTGTATATCTTCGACACTGCATCATCACCATCAGTGGTCGTAATCCCCATAGAACCAGTGACACTATCTATCACTCTTTTCGCCTGGTCTAACAATTTTTCAGGATTCCTCAGCTCCTGGAACCCCAAACACAAAACAATTGGTTTCCTATATTATTTATCAAAGAAAAAACACTCAACAATCCATCAATTGTAGAACACATCCAAGCATGGACCCAATGTCAAGACTTGCTTCCACAGACTCCAAATAAAGAAGCCAGTGACCATTACCTCCCAGAAACCCTATGCTTTAAATTCGCACCCTAACCGGAGCTCAAAAGTTGGATTTGAACCAAATTTACCTTCTTTTTTTTTCCCGATTACAACCAAAAAGCAATTTCACCTTTATCCTATACCAAAATGTGGAAATGACTTGGAAGTGTACTTTGCTGCAGGTTTTATTACCAAAATGTGGAGCATGGTACACATTTCACCAAAAGGACAGACTTTTTTCCAATTAGTGTATTTCTACAGAATTTTAAAAATTAATGGTATCAAAATAGAGAGAAAAATCACACAACACTCCATCCACTTCCCCATTACGATCAGAACCGGGAAATGAAACGAAACGAAATCTCGATTATACAGAACCGACATCATCCGCCAAAAAACAAGAAAAATCAGCACGAGAGTATTCTGAGAGATACCAAGGCCTTGAGGTGAAAGTGAATGGCGTCGACGTCATCATCGGAGTTGTTGACGACCAAAGAAGAAGACTCAAAGGTGCGAGGGAACAGAGAGAGGATCGAGTATCCGGCGAGCGGGTCGCTGAAGGGGGCGGTGAAGGCGGCCATCGGCACTAGGGCATCGGATTTGGGGGCGGAGATCGAAACCCTAGGAAAGAGAAAGTGGAGTGACGGCAGAGTGTTGGCTGGAGAGCGGGATGAGGAAGAAGCCGTGTTTATGATTGGAATTTGAAATTGGAGTGTCGTGGTCATAGTTATCACAACCGAAGGCAACATTGACCTGGTCGTGTTTTTTATATTCCATCGTTTTAAAATATAGATGATTTGATCCAATATACGAATTTATATATATGTTGAATTTATATGAAATTTGATTAAAAAATGATTTTTTTATGGTAGTTGGGTTGTGAGAGAAGATAGTGAGGTATACTGTAACAAATCGTGATTATTTTGATTTTTTTTATATAAAAAAATTATTAATATATTATATATATTTTGGAACGACCCAATAAAAAAAAAGGGAGTATTTTTTTTAAATTTTTTTCTCCAATTCAACCATTCGGATTTTTATCCTAATTTGATTGGTTTTAACCAAATCCAATGCATATCCATTTTTTTATTGGATCGATTCATTCAAACCACCAGGTCACTGTTCAATCGATTGAATTGATCGAATCAGTCCGGATTTAACAACTATGGTCGTGGTGTGGAGTTTAACGACACAATGAGGGCTATCTGCTACTTGAGAATAAAACTTGGTGGTGTTGCATGGGCACAGTCTTATTCTTTTTCATTTCGTCTCATAAAACTTGTATATCTCCCTTTATTTCAATTTAATTGAAAGGTTTTGATCCAAAATGAGAATTTATGTATATGTTAAATTATATAGATAATGATTTTTTTATCATTATGAGTGTGTGAGAGAGAGAAATGAGAAAAAAGAAGAAGAAGAAGAAATGATATTAGGATAGGTTTGCGATATGAAGTATGAGTATCTTGCTAGTTTTGTATGAAAAATTTACAAATAAGAAAGCGTTTCATTTATGTTGACATGATAAAAAAATATTTCAATTATTTTGCGATGGAGAGAGTAATTTTTTGATGATGTGTGTTTATCGAGATCAATTTTGATTCATATTACGTAATGATTAAATAATGTTCTTATTAAAAAAAAATTTTATAATATAAATCATATTTTATATGGACAATTTCCGAAAAAATTTCACTTGTAAGATTTTTCATAAATTTTAAAAAATTCCCATGAGGTATTTTTCCAACCCCACTTCACCTCAAAAAAAAAAAAAAAAAAAAATGATTCGTTCCTAAAACAAACTAGTATTGTTATGAAAAAAAAAATATCTCTAAAAATTAATACGTTATACGTCCGAAGTCTACCGATGAAACTAATATATCCGTCTACATACCGTCAGAACAACTAATACATATATCGAAAACACGAGATCGAATCCGTCAAACACCATCAAACATCATCAAATCTATCCACGACCCCAACACACCCAAAACCCACAAAACAAATCTCAGGCATTCATCCCAATTCCGATCATTATCCGATTTCACCAATTCAATCGAATTCATTCAACTTCAAATCTAAAGCTATACGACACTACTGAGCAGGTGATATCTCATTTCATTCCTTGAATCGTGTTATGTGTCGGTGTTGATCGAGTGAGAGATTCCATCTAATTTGGTGTTTAAATTCGGTAGAGATTTATTGAATTCATTGTTTGTTGGTTGTGTGATTGTTTTGTGTATGCAGTGGTTTGGATATGTGTGTAGTGTGTGATTTAATTGAATTGTTTGAGTTTGTGTGAATGGATTGTTTTGATCTCATTTGTTGTCCGTGTTGCAAGGGAGCAGAAGAAAAGGTCGTGGAGTTTCAGAGAAAGAAGGAAAGGAGGAAGGCATGGAGGCGACGATGGTGAGGCGACTACGACGATTGGAGTTGGGCAGCGTAGATGTGGGCAGAGTCAGAGAAGATCCGGGAGCAAGGTTTAGGTTAAGGACTAAATGAAATCACTTAGGTTTAAGTAAATATTTTATGTATAATTTGGGGACTAAATGAAATATTTAAGCTTTCTATGCTTATATATGTTTGGTTTTATTTTTGGGCATGTTATTAAGATAAGTTTGTGTTATGTCTAGGATGATAAAGACTAAAAGTTAGGGATACGAGCAAGTGAATGTTTATGAGGAAGTCCGTAAGAAAAGGATATGGGAGCATATAAGGGTGTATTTGCTCAAAGTAAAGAGAAAAATTTGGGAGTTGAAAAGGATTGATGATGATATAAGACATACAGTATATCAAGTGATGGCAATCTTCTCCTCCTTATCGGAGTATATTGACATGACATTTTGGGAATATTGGTATCCAAATCTGTTGGTATATGACTTACTGTTATAATCTATGAAGCTTAATGAAGAAGTTTATTATCAGAACGGCAGATGGATAGTAAACTTTGTGGTGGCTGATAGAGTTATTAATGAAGTGTTTGGATCCGAGGAGAACTCTGACAGTGAATCCAAGGAGGATGAATTCTAGTGAAGGATGTATGTTTGTAATATATGATACGATCTTTAAGTGTGTACTCTATTTGAGGTTGTGGTGTGTCTTTACTACTTATAACACCTCTATGTAATAAAAGGTTATTATATGTATGAGTGATTAATTGTATAAGTTTTGATTTGGTGTGGTTATCTATGCATCATGTATGCAATAATAATGAAATTTGTTGTCTCTATTTCATATTAATGACCATAAAAAAATAATTTAAGGGATAATAATTAACGATGCTTGGGAGTATGGTGATGCCCGTAAAAATAATGTGGATTGATATTTTGTAAATGCTTAACTTATAGGGTGATGGCACATTTGAAAATGAGACTATTCAAACTGAAGGGTCAACGAAATCAATAGGCTATGCTACGGGAGCTCATCCTACAGTGCAGGAATTGATCCATGAAATAGCAGCGGGAGAACAACCTCCGAAATAGCTATCAGCTGATCCTATGGTTGTGATGATGGACGAGCTTCTAAGGATCAGGAGGAGAGCAGAGGAACCTACTGAACTTGACACTGAGAAATACTTCCAGAGGCTTAATGCATACCGTCCAAAACGGTTTATAGGAAATGATCATCCGACGGTTCTGGAGAACTGGTTCGGAGATATGGAAAAGCTCTACAAGGCTGTAGGGTGTCCCGACAAATTAAAGGTCAGCTTCAGGGTATATTACCTCGAGGGTGAGGCCAACAATTGGTGGACCACGGTCGCAGAACGAGTTGAACTTCCTGGCTTTGACTGGGAACAGTTGAAGGAGCTGATTTGCGATAGGTACTATCCTGAGTCTCTAAGGGACCGGATGTGGGAGGAGTTCTCTTCTCTAGAGCAAGGAGAGATGACTGTCATAGAATATGCAACAAGGTTCACAATGCTGCTGTGATTTGTACCTTCGTTCTACAGCTCAGAAGCTGAAAAGAAACGAAAGTTTCTGAAAGGCCTTAGCTGGAGGCTCAAGTCAAGCTTGCTAACCCATACATTTGTTTCATATCAACAAATGTATGACAAGGCCATGAATTTGGAGTGGTCTTTGGCAGAGAAGGATGCTTTCTTTGCAGAAAAGAAAAAAAAGCGAGATGATGCAAGATCTAGCAAATTTGGTAGACTTCAACAGTCTGGCGAACCTCGAACTAACCAACGAGATGGGCCATCAGGCAATACTTCTAGTGTCGGACAAGGAGGACGAAACCAGGGGACACAATCATACAATCCACAGGAGGAGGAAACCAGGGGACACATTCATACAAACCAGGACCTTAGCTGGAGGCTCAAGTCAAGCTTGCTAACCCATATATTTGTTTCATATCAACAAATGTATGACAAGGCCGTGAATTTGGAGCGATCTTTGACAGAGAAGGATGCTTTCTTTGCAGAAAAGAAAAGAAAGCGAGATGATGCAAGATCTAGCAAATCTGGTAGATTTCAACAGTCTGGCAGACCTCGAACTAACCAACGAGGTAGGCCATCAGGCAATACTTCTAGTGTCGGACAAGGAGGACGAAATCAGGGGACATAACCATACAATCCACAGGAGGAGGAAACCAGGAGACACAATCATACAAACCAGGACCTTAGCTGGAGGCTCAAGTCAAGCTTGCTAACCCATACATTTGTTTCATATCAACAAATGTATGACAAGGCCGTGAATTTGGAGCGGTCTTTGACAAAGAGGATGCTTTCTTTGCAGAAAAGAAAAGAAAGCGAGATGATGCAAGATCTAACAAATCTGGTACATTTCAACAGTCTGGCGGACCTCGAACTAACCAACGAGGTGGGCCATCAGGCAATACTTCTAGTGTCGGACAAGGAGGAGGAAACCAGGGGACACAATCATACAATCCACAGTATGGTCATCAGTCCAACCATAGGCAATCTCAGAGAGGAGGAGCGAGTTATCAGAATCGTTCTACTGGTGGTGTCACTTGCTATAATTGTGGCAGATTCGGAAATGTTGCAAAGGATTTCCGTATCGCACCTGTGACATGCTACAACTGTGGTAGTCAAGGCCACAGAAAAAGATTTTGTCCACAAGGGAACATGTCAAGAGACACACTTCATGGGCCAATTGCTACAGGTCAGTTGATTGCACAACCGCCAAAGACAAGCTGGGAACCAACCTAAACCACCATCATGGAGAGTATTCAACATAAACCCACAAGAAGCACAGCAGAGCGGAGCGACGATGATTGGTAATCTTCAACTTTTCTCCCATCCAGCTTTCGCGCTTTTTGACACGGGTGCTACCCATTCTTTAGTTGCCAAGTCTTTTCTTGAAAGACACGGCATCAAATCTGAACCCATACCTAGTGTGATATACATCAGGTTGCCAACTGGAGACGTTGTGGGCTGCAAATTGAGATAGGGGGTGAAAATTTTCCTATAGACCTTGTTGTGTTCGATCTTCGGGATTTTGATGTCGTTCTTGGTATGAGTTGGTTAGAAAAGTATAGGGCCATCATAGATTGCGAGAAGAAGCTGGTTTGAATAATACATACTAAAAGAGGGAAGTTTGTATATTACGGGAAAGAGGCAAGACGTGAGGTGCTAATAGTATCCGCAATGACAGCAAGCAAGTTTCTAAGGAAGGGTTGTCACTGATACTTATGTCACATAAAGGTACCTTCCGAGGAAGGTAAGGGATTATCTGAAATCCCAGTTGTGCATGAGTTTTCAGACGTCTTTCCGGAGGAAATACTGGGATTGCCACCCAATAGAGAGGTTGACTTCTCTATTGAGCTAGAGCGGGACGCAACACCTATTTCCAAAGCGCCCTATCGTATGGCACCTGCAGAGCTGAAAGAGCTCAAAACACTACTCGAGGATCTGCTTGATAAAGGGTATATCCAACCTAGTGTCTCATCATGGGGGGCTCCTGTGCTTTTCGTTAAGAAGAAAGATGGGAGTATGAGACTGTGTATTGATTATCGGGAGTTGAACAAAATCACTATCAAAAATCGGTATCCTTTATCTCGCATTGATGATCTTTTTGACCAGTTATAAGGGGATACAGTCTACTCCAAGATAGACCTTCATTCTGGTTATCATCAATTACGTATCAAATCGACGGATATTCCAAAAACAGCTTTTCGAACTCGCTACGGTCATTATGAATTCGTTGTTATACCATTCGGACTCACTAATGCACCTGTTTTGTTTATGGATTTGATACATAGGGTCTTTAAACCTTATCTTGATCAGTTTGTTGTCGTGTTCATTGACGACATACTGATATACTCCAAATGTGAATTCAAACTCCTCAGAGAAAACCTTATCAAACTCCACAAGAGCATGAACGACATCTTCGAACCACCTTGGGAACCCTCAGAGATAATCAGTTGTATGGTAAACTCAAGAAGTGTGAATTCTGTTTGAAAGAAGTTGCTTTCTTGGGACACGTGATCTCAGGAGATGGTGTTAAGGTCAATCCGAAGAAGATTGAAGCTGTGAAGGAATGGGCCAGACTTACTAATATGACAGAGATCAGAAGTTTCCTGGGGTTAGCCGGTTACTATCGTCGGTTCGTGGAGGATTTCTCCGAGACAGTCATGCCATTGTCTAATCTTACAAGGAAGAACACAAAGTTTATTTGGTCTGAAAACTACGAGACTCGTCTCACTTCTGCTCCTGTGCTTACACTACTTTTTGGTGAGGAAGGATACTGTGTGTATAGCGATGCATCTAAGTAAGGATTTGGGTGTGTGCTCATGCAATACAGAAAAGTAATAGCTTATGCTTCGAGACAACTGAAGCCATATGAGCTTAACTACCCGACGCATGACTTGGAGTTACCCGCGGTGGTTTTTTCCATTAAGATCTGGAGGCATTATCTGTACGGAGTGTCTTGTAAGGTCTTTACTAATCATAAGAGCTTGAAGTATATTTTACTTAGAAAGAGCTCAACATGAGACAACGGAGATGGCTAGAGCTACTAAAAGACTACGATCTGGATATCCAGTATCATCCAGGAAAGGCTAATGTGGTGGCCGATGCTTTAAGTAGGAAGGTTCCGAATTCAGAGGGAAACTTGCACCTATTGAGAATTATGCAAGACACCCTGGTTGATGAATTCCGCAAGTTAGGAATTGAAGTTCGATCAAGATCAGTTAGTGGGAGACTTGTAGATATGCAAGCTCGTCCTACTCTTCACGAAGAGATAGTGCAGGCTCAAGAGAACGATGTTGCACTACAAAAGCTGAGAGAAGAGGCTCTAAAGGGTACCGCAACGGGATTTATGATTCACGAGGATGGATCACTACAATTTTAGAATCGTTTCTGTATACCCAATAATGAAGTGTTGAAGATGAAAATTCTTGAGGAAGCACACCAAAGCCTCTACTCTGTTCATCCTGAAGGTAACAAGGTGTACCAGAATCTACGAAACCACTACTGGTGGAGCAACATGAAAAGGGAGATTACTGAGTTTGTCAGCAAGTGTTTGGTATGCCAGCAGGTAAAGATAGAACATCAAAGACCAGGTGGATTGCTACAACCTCTTGAGATACCAACATGGAAGTGGGATGCAATATTCATGGACTTCATAGTTGGACTGTCGAGCACGGTTGAGGGTTTATACTCCATTTGGGTAATTGTAGACCGTTTTGACGAAATCTGTACACTTTCTTCCAATCAAAAACACATGGAGTGTTGACCGATTGGCCAAGGAATATGTGAAGACCATCGTAAGGCTCCACGGAGTTCCTAGCACCATAGTGTCTGACAGAGACTCGAGGTTTCAATCTCGATTCTGGCAAGGATTGCAAAAGGCTCTCGGTACGCGTCTGAACTTCAACACCGCCTTCCATCCTGTATCTGATGGCCAAACAGAGAGGACAATACAAACCTTAGAAGATATGTTGCGTGCATGTGTTCTTGATTTCAAAGGCTCTTGGGATCATCATTTGTCTTTGATCGAGTTTACCTTCAACAACAGTTACCATTCCAGCATTGGTATGACGCCATTTGAGGCGTTATATGGCAGAAAGTGTAGAACACCGATATACTGACATGATATTCAGGATGTGTTTCACTTAGGACCAGAGATGGCACAAGAGTTGGCCGAGAAGGTGAAACAGATTCAGAAACGGATAAAGGCTGCACAAGACCGTCAGAAGAGTTACGTCGATGTGAGACGAAGACCTCTAGAATTTGAGGTGGAAAATCATGTGTTCCTAAGGATCTCACCTTGTAATGAGATTTGAAAAGAAAGGGAAACTTAGTCCACGATACGTAGGACCTTTTGAGGTTCTGGAGCGAGTTGGGGAGGTAGTTTACAGATAGCACTTTTTGCCAACCTATCATCCGTGCATAACGTGTTCCATGTCTCTATGCTTCGCAAGTATGTGCCCGACCTAAGCCATATCATACAGTATGACCCTATCATAATAAATGAGAATATGTCATATGAGGAGCAACCGTAAGAAATTCTCGATCGCCGAGAAAAGGTCTTAAAGAATAAGACAATACCATTGGTTAAGGTTTTATGGGCAAATCATTTAATTTCGGAGGCAACTTGGGAAGTTGAGGAGACAATGCGGAAGCAATATCCGCATCTGTTTAAAGGTAATTTATAAATCCTTTCTATCTCTGTTTAAAGACAACTTGGGAAGTTGAGGAGAGAATGGGATTAAAAGGCTTGTTTGACTATATAATAGGGAAAGAATGCAAAATATAGATGAAATACAACCTTAATACGCAAATACTTGGAAATATGATAATAATATGAAAATATCGTATTTATAAGAAATTGACCAAAACCTAATTTTGGCACTCATTTTCCTTTATGTTAATGTTTACTCCACCTAAATTAAATTAATTATCCATCAATACCCACTAAATACCCACTAATTGTCCATTAAATACCCACTAAATATCCACTAATATTCCACTTAAATTATTTTAATTGATTTATTTTTCTATAAATACAAGCTCTCTTCTCCATGAAAATTTCATACAAACACAAAACAAAACACTTTTCACATTAGAGTTAAGCAAGAGAAGAGAAGAAAGGGAAGTTTAAGGAGAAGAGGAATCTTCATAACAAGATAATCATCTCGATTAGAAGTTTTATGGAATATTATATACTCTTTGATAAATCTTGATATTAATATATATTGAATATTCACATGCCTAGTTTCTAACAAAGTTAATAAATCATGATTCCGAGTTGAGAATCTTAAGTTATAAATCAAAATGTGTGGATATGTCAATCTGTAAAAAACTGATTACAGAGATGACTTTATGACTTAATATAAATTTATATAGAAAAACTTTAAGACAAGTCTTATATCACTAGAAAGGTATGAAAGTCTAGTTTTCAGAACAGTTTACAAATAATTATTTAGAGTTATACATAGAGAGTTATGAGCAAATTAGTGAAGTAAGGTCAAACTGTTTGAATTAGCAGAAAATATAAACTTGAATTACTTTAACTGTATTTATTGGTAAGGTTTTATGATGAAAATTTTAATTCAATAGAAATATTATGAAGTCTAGTTTATGTAAAATTTTACGGAATAATTTTTGAAGTTGTATACAAGAAGATATAGATTTAAATACATCAAAGAGTCATGTTTGATAGAATCTGAAAATGAACCGTTTTGACCCCGAAACAACTCCAAATATTCACAAATATCTCTAATGATATTCAATATATAAAATCATCATCATGAACAATCAAAATAAGTATCAAAGGCTTTTACAAAGCTCAGCATCACCTCATAATATTAATATAATGATGTTTCACAAATTACGAACAAACATTCATAAGCAAATATATTAATATATGAATCCTGTCATATTATAGGATCTGGAGACGCCGCTCGCTGAGATATAAAGGACAAGTTGAGCGTGTGTGTGAGAAAGTTGCAATAAGAAGATAACGTTTAGATTTATTATGTGTGACGATGCGTATTATTATACTGTGAGTATAATAATATGCATTGGAATCTATGGACGTAGTCACTAAATGTAACTGATGTAAAATACTCACTGTAATTGTTATGTGATAAGATGATGTGTGTGTTTGTGTTATACCTTGATTGTTGGTATAAAGAGAATAAACGAGTGAAAGGAGTATAAATCCATAATTTGTGAGATAACTCCAGAGTATCAAACACAAAGAGTGTTGTGTCTGTTGTATGTGTTATACAGTGACTTGGCGGTGACATTTTTTCATTGACCTTGTGAGCTCGTTTTGATATGAAGGAAACTCACTGCAGGAGACCCTGGGCTCCGGTTTGGCTGATCCCCTTTCGCGGATGTCCCTTTTACGAAAGTTGAATAAAGCTTGATAAGTTGAAATTGAATAAGTCTCGTCAAGGACACAATTATAACATTGAGAGTATCTATTGTCTATCTTTATTGTATTTTTAAGATGATAATTGTAAATGTCGGATTGATATAACAAGATCCAGAGTGCTGGAACAAAGGACTTAAGTGGTCATTTCATTTTTCTTTTCTTATTTTCCTCTCTCGTGTAACCCCTGGTAAGGGGACCGACACGTTATTGAGCTCATATAGCTCACGGTTACTATTCTTCTGTGTTTTTCTCTTCTCTATGTTTTCAGGAGGTAGAGACAACGGGCAGGTGTAATATAGGTTATGGTGCTAATGTGCATCTATTGTATTATGATTTATGAACTAAGTAAAATATGTAATAAATGAGAAGTTTCCGTTGTATTTGTTAATATTACTGATTATGTCTAAGTGAATTTTATTTATTTCTGTATCTAAATCGGTTAAGTAATTTTTGCCTACCTGGGGTGTTGGGACTCAGCGACAGTGATGTCATTTGTATTAATATGTTATGAAAAATTGGGACGTTACAATAACTCTCTTCAACTTTAGCAAAAGCGACATCCGACGAAGGGGATCAGCCAAACCGAAACTCAAGGTGTTCTGCAGTTAGATATCCTCATATCAAAATGACATCACAGGGTCAATGAAAAAATATCATCATCAAAGTCACTGTATAACACAAACGACAAACACAATGCTTTTTATGTTTTATACCACGGAATTATCTCACCAATTATGGATTTACACTCCTTTCATACATTCATCCTCATTATACCAACAAATAAGACATAACACGTACCATATATCATCTCATCACAGCACACAGCAAGTGATAAATAATAAGGTACGTCGGAACATTTTTTGTCGATTTCACAGAAACCATCACATGACTATATACTCATACATATATTAGTATGCATCATCACAAATCACAGTTCTAAACATTACAATCACCATTTTATGTCAGTAACAATTAGTGACTACGAATAAATATTCCAACGTATTTTATTACACTCACGATATAATATGTATCGCCACACACTATAAGTGTAAACGTTATCTTTTATCATAATTCTTCACATGGATACGCTCAGTCTTGTCTTTAAATAACAGCGAGTAGCGTCTCCAAGTTTTATAATATAATAATCACATATAATACATTCCCTTGTGAATGTTTGTTCACGACATGGAGTCAAATATATTTGTTCATAATTCATGAAAAACCGTCATATTAATATTGTATGAGATGTTGAGCTTTGTACAAGTCTTTGATACTTATTTTGATTGTCAGATTTTATATATTTATCATCATTAGATGGGTTTGTGAACATTTGGAGTTATTTCGGGGTCAAAACGGGTCGTTCTCGGATTTTGTTCAATATGACTATTTGACACGTATAAATCTATAACTTCTAGTATACAACTCCAAAAATTATTTCGTAAAATTATACATAAACTAGACTCTATAATCTTTTCATAGAATTAGAGTTTTTTCATGAAACCTTACCAATAATAGCAGTTTATTTGTTCAAGTTTATATTTTTTGCTAGATGAGACAGTTTAACATTACTTCACTAATCATCTCATAATTTTTTACATACGACCCTAAATTAAGATTTGTAAATTTTTCTGAAAAGTAGACTTCAAGACCTTTCCATCGATATAAGGATCGTTTTTTTTAACTCTTATTAAATAATTCTGGATCAAGCTATAAACTCATCCTTGTATCAAACTTTTTACAGATTGACATATCCGTATATTTTGATTTATTACTTTAGCTTCATGTTTAACTTTAAATCGTGATCTATCATCTTTTTTAGAAATCAGACAGGTGAGGTTTCAACATATATTAAAATCCAAATTTACCTCAAAGCCTATATCACATGCTGAGTTATTTTTATTCCCTTTGTCCATAATCATCATGTTCATGTTCATTATCATGATCACATGATGATCATCCTCCTTACTTAGATATGTTATAAACTTAATTATCATCATCTTTTATCTACATTTGTTACACTCTTAGGAAATCAAAAGGTTACGTAACAAGGTTGTTCTTGTCATGATCATTTCAAATCTTGTTTATGATTATTACATGATTATGATCTTTAGGTTTCTGTATCATGCAATTCTTCATGGTCATAACATGATATGATTAGATATTTTTAACCATTTATGTTAGAGTTTTAATTTCATTAATTTTAGCTTATTTTCCATTTTCGTCAAACAAACTTATATGTATCCGTTTTATAATTTTTAACTTTTCATAATTTATTATTTTTATTAATTCTCAAGAAAATTTTTTTATAGGAATTTTCGGATCTTAACGTATATATTCGCCCGGCCGCCAACTTATAATGACTCTAGGCCGTTGGCGGACTGGAACTGGCTTCCCCGGAGGCTCTTTCCTGTCGTTACTCCTACTTCCTCCCCAACGCCATTCCTACCTCCCGTACCTTCTTCCCCTCACGCGCCACCACCTCCCCTTTCTAGGGGAATCTTATAAGGACTCCTGAGAAACATCGCCCAGCCGCTGTGGGTATTGTTTTACTGACTGAGAACCCGATTTCGAGCGATCGATGAGTCTTGTGTTTTTTCATCATATGTAGGGGGTGGTTGGGGGATTAGGGATTTGGCGTTCGGGGCCGATCATCATGGCTTTGAGGGGAAGTGTGTGCATTATGGTTCAATGCAATCATACTTTGTGTGGGATTCGATAGCGAAGGGAATGTGAGAATGAGATGATTGCCGATGGATTTGAGGTTGATGCTAATACTCCTATTTCAACTCCAGCGCTTCAACTCAAAATAAATTGATAAAGAGTGGGATACCTATGAATTTATGTGATCGTTTTCAATTCTCAAACTCAAGATGTGGGTAGAGTATTCACAACGGTTATGGTGTGTGATGAGCGGTCCAAGGTGGAAGTATTTGGTGGAGAGTGATGGGAGGTTGTTACTATGTCGTTCGGGGTTAAAGGGTTAAAATAAAACATGACGAAACCGACGAGCTCGCCCCCAAGTGCCAGTTGGACTCAAATGGGGATTTGAACTCCCGACCTCTCAATCCAAGCAAGTGCTAGTTGAATTTGTGTCCGTTCTCTTAACTTCGCGAATCAAAATTTTGTTTTTGTTGATCTTTTACTCTTGCTAGTCTTAACTTTTAGCCTTTTGAATTTTCTTCTGACACAGAATATTTCTCTCAATTTTGTCGTAGATGGCTCTTGATCTGGGTTTTTTAGAAATGTGTTGATCGGTTCTATCAAAGACAGAGAAATGCACGGACCTCCTGATTCCTTCCTTTCGAGTGATGAAGCAGCTACAGATGCTAATGCATATCCTAATGTACTGTTGGTGATATTTTGTATTGTTGACGATACTGACACTGAATCTGTTTGGCTAAATGTAAATGTTTGGTCCATGAGGCTACTTGGGTACACGTTTTTTGTTCCGATTAGACTTCTGTCACTTTCTTTCTAGTACTATTATATTACTCTACTTGATCTAAACTCTAAAGCTTCCTTGCTTCTGTGGCTGGTATAACTGGTATTTGTCTTCTGCAAGGTGCAATGCTGGGGGTTTCCTTGGCATCCATCAATCATGAACTTATACTGTTGAAATGACAATCTCTTCGATGTATCGAAAGTAAAGACAGCGTTTGGGTGAGCGGTTAACCATATCAAGTTTGAGATGATGCAATTCTGCTTCTTGGAACTCCTACCGTTCTCAGTCCCTTCATTATCTAAGCTGTTTTTATATTTCGAAACTAGAGAGTGACCAGGGTCACCAGACCCCTTTTAACTCATGGTCAGTCATCAAACTAAATGACCATATAGTAAGCATCTACTTTCTTTCCATTTTCAGCATAGCACAGATGTCACATTAAGTGCTCTTCTCTGTGAATCCAAATCCATTTTCATGCAACATGTCCAATTCATGGAGTTGATCTTGAGTCAATGTTCATGGGCAGGTCTTGTAAAGAGTTCCTTTTATGATCCTGTCATATGACTTAATGGGTGGAATGATTCATTTATTTCCTCGGTTGTTTGCTTGAGTTTAGTTTTAAGTACTCTCCGATATTTTGGAGATTTTGAGCATATATCGTTGTTTCTTTTCCACTTTGTTTTGGTTGAATATGGATGTAGTTTGTGATGCATTGTTGGTTCCATCTCATTTTTCTGCTAGGACTTCGACAAATGTAAACAATGGATATGAAGCAAGACACTTCGCTTGTTTTCGTTGTTTGAGTGGCATAGTGAAGGTAAGAAATAGAGATGCTGCAGCTTCCAGTGGATTGAGATGGAAACTGTGCTGTTCATCCAAGAGCATTGTGGTCAAGGCTAGTACTCAAAACCCTTTGAAGGTTAATGGGTTTTCAGCGGATGCGGCTGCCAAGTTTCATGCAAGTAACACTGATAACGGCGTGCTTTCTTTGGCACAAAGTGAGAGAAGAGCAGACTCTCGGAGTTCTGACTTGTCTATCTTAAGCACAGGTGATGACGAGGGAGGAGGGACGGGCATGAAGAAGCTTGATCACTTTTATGATGGTAAACTTGCAGAGGATGGGCTCACATTCAGACAAAACTTCATCATTAGATCATACGAGATTGATCGTGATCGACGTGCATTTTTTGAGTCCATGATGAACTTCTCACAGGTCTTTACGATCATATGCTCCAATTGTATTTTCTCTCAATGTAGCATCTATGGCACCTCTTAGACATGCTCCATGCTTGTTTATCAACCAGGAAGTGAATATAAATCATTTGACGAGATTGGGGCTAATGGTTAGCGACTTTGGTGTCACATCAGAAATGCGTCAAAGGGATCTTATTTGGGTCCATTCAAGGATGCAGGCCACTGTGGATTGTTATCCTTCATGGTAAGACAGATGTAATCCCTTGCCTCTTTCATGTTAAGCAACTCATTGTTATAATTTTTGCGGAAGATTGATGGACTATGCATCTGTCACACCTCAAGGTTCGGTGATCCTCTCTATGTGATTTGATGCATAAACTGTTTTATTTTATTATTTATGGGTATAGCCGTGGTTTCTCTTCATAGGAAACGAAGCTCGTTTTTACCATTGTGGTCTATCGCTTTTTTTCATTCGCAGGGGTGACATTATTCAAGCAGAAAATCAGATCTCCCTCCTAAAGAATAGCATGCGCTTTGTCTGTCTCTTCACTGATGGCAAGACAGGAAATGCACGGGCACGAGCAAGCAGGTTTATATTATTTCACTAGCATTGGGCTTCCGCCGCCACATCCCTGTTAGGATAAAGCAGTTCACTTTCTGATCATTCAACCTTCATTCTCTTCCAGTTTTGTTGTGATGATCAATAAACATACTAGGAAGTTGTCGAAGCTTATCGATGCAGCAAGAGCTGAGTTAGAGCCATTTTGCGGACAATATGATCCTATTCTTGACAAATCTTGTGGGAAATTGCAAAAGCTAGAAGAGGGTCGAGCTGATTACATAAGAAGAGGTCTAATGGTGAGGGCCTAACCTTACGTCTTAGCTTCTATTGTCACTGATTAAGCACAGTTTTATAGCTTATTAGTTCAAACTTTTGCAGCCTGAATGGAGTGATTTGGATGTCAACCAACATGTGAATAATGTAAAGTTCATTGGATGGATACTCGAGGTATCAATACCTTTATAACGGCATCTCTATCATTTTGCAGTTGTAGTTAACCTACGGTTTTGGAGTATTTGCATACTTCTGTCACTCGTAGTTTGGCTGTTGGTCTAAAGCTCAAGCAATAGTGTCGGAAATCCTACCCTCAACAAAAACAATATCTTGTTTCCTGGGAGGCTCTTTCGAACTGTTCAAGCTACTAGAATCTTTATCATATATTACATAGAATTCTGATTAACTTACAATGTCTCATCGAGCCATTGGGATTACTCCGTTCTCGTTAGTCTAAGCTATCAAGGTATTAAATGACTCTGACATGAAAGTTCCACTTGAAAGCTGAGTACATAGAATTCTGTTTTAACATACAATGTCTCACACCAAGAATGTGTGCATCTCATCCAGATCACTTGTGATAATTAAGATTCACAGTGAATTCTTGGGGACTAAACAATCATGTAGAATGAGACCGGGCTCATTGGTTTCTAAACTAACTGTAGACATGACCACAGGGCACACCAGCTCCAATAAGGAGGAGTCATGACCTTTGCGCGATAAAAGTGGAGTACCGGAAGGAATGCGGGATAGAGAACAAGTTAGAGTCTCTATCAGCTGCTACAAATCGTGGAGGCATGTGCTATGATTTCGATCACCTACTTCGGCTAGAGGATGGAACCGAGATAGCAAGAGCGAAGACCGCATGGAGACCTAAGGGCCAGGAATCTGGTTCTCTGGGATTCCATATAATCTGAACCTATCAAGTTTGGCATAGGAATGAGAAACTGCACTGAACTTCTTGTCATACTTTAAAAGGGCAAGCCATAGTTGTTCTCTCATCTTTGTTTTGTTGGTTTAGTTGCAGTCTTTGATCGCTGACATGATCATATTCTTCATTAGTTATATGAACAAAATTGGTGATGCGTTCTTCTCTAGCATGTTTGACTACTCTGGACACAGGTTTCTGTTATTTCATTTTCTAATTATATTCTGCAAAATACAAACTCTCAATTCTATATTGTGAATTGACAGTTAAGTTAAAGTTCTATATCCTTTTTTAAAACTCAACTCTTACCCAAAAAGAAAAGAAAAAAAGAAAAGAAAGAACAGAAAAGACTTAAAGTATAACACTAACTATTTAGTTTTCATGTATCCAAAAATCTAGGCCTAATTACATTTTCAATTCTAGATTTTTTGATTTTCATCCTCTCTAAGCCTATATCTCCATCATGATACTTTTAACTCCATGATCGATCATATAGACTAAAATTTGCATATTTCATCAAAGAAAAGTTTAATCAAAGAGAAAAAACGACGAAAAGGTACTTGTGATCAATTCTATTTTTCAATCATTGCATATTGTTTCAATTCTAGTATTCATTATGTATCCACCACAAGAAAAAAACCTGGTTTTACCTTCTTCATTATTGTCATTTTATGGGTATATCGACCTAGTTTTATGCCACCCGAAGTGACTATAAAAAACCGATGATGCACCGTAATCAAGATTGTGAAGGAAGGCTGCACACGAACATGCTATCAATCAATTGAAAACGGAGACTTCAGACCATATGAGGTTTCAGAGGATCTCTATACAGCTCGACGTATTATGGTGGGAGATTTGTACACGGAGGACAAACTAAGTGACAAAGATCCTCATTCACCGGAGATCAATGATACAATCAATGAGATAATAATTTAGAATTAAGAAGATAAGAGCTTTGATACGAGCTCTGAAACTATCGATATTCTTCTATATTATGAAAGAAACCAATCGACTGCACCTAGAAACGAAACATATGACTTTTCATACTACAACGGATTATTTGTGATGCTTACATTCAATATGGATGAGGATTTACAATACATAAAGCATTACGTTCTTTTTCTGGAGGAAGACGAGATCTGACTAAGACGTGTCCTGATCCCGTGGTTTCTTGCGAATATAAAGATAACAATACGAATCGTTGGAGATACCAAACAATCATGGGAGCAATTATCCAATCTCACAAAGCAAAAGAAACAACTCCAACATTTCTAATCCGTGGATATGAAGTATGCTAAGATCTTTGTACTTGTTGTTGCGTTTAGGTTATATTTATCTACGCTTTATTTTTTCTTTTTTCTTAGGTATGTTTTAGGGTTTCTGCTTTGTTTTATCTAATGTATAAGTTATTCATAATGAATAAAAAGTTTTACTTGCTAATGAAATATAAGGTATTTGCCCTATTGTTTTTCTTTAAAAATTATGATTAACAAAAGAGGAAGAGCTGCCCAATGCCTCTTTAGTCGAAAGATGCCCAATGTCTCTAATAAGCCTAACAAAGACGCCCAACGTTTCTTTTTTAGAGACACGTCGCACACTTCTTCCCTCTATCTATAGAAAACGTCCTAGATTGAAAATAATCTTTTTTTGTAAATCTGTTTTGGGAATTGTTTTTATTTTTTGATTTATTTTGAAAAAAAAAATCCAAATTTTAACCTCATCCCAAACTTGACTTGGAGAAACAGCAACAAAAGATCAGCCTACTTGAAGAATCAATCGTTTCACACTAGGCTCGTGAGTTGTTATTCCGTGGGAAAGGAAAAGGATGAAAAATGGATGATTGTCCTGTAATATGATGTGCTTGTGAGTTTAAGTAGATTGAAAATGAATGGATTTGGAAAGAAAAAAAAATTGAATGTATTTTTCTTTTCATATTTTCCTTCCAAGATTGATGGGATTTGAAAATAAAGAAAATTATGATTATAATTTTTATATAATTCCAACATTACTTTTCTTTATTTAAATTTTGGATGACTTTAAATTCAACAATAAATGAGCAATATCTTTTCAATTTTTTTTCTTTTTACATGAACTCAGAATCATGACCAAAATATCATATGTAATTTCTCTCCAAAAACTCACAAAAATCAATCCTTTTTTTCATTTTTTTTATAAAAAAATACACTTAATTTTCTGGACTTTCTTTGATTTGAATATTGTCCTCTGAATTCTAAAAATATACATATAATCTCCTGAATTTTGAAAATAAAAAACAATATGTGACAATTCTGGGGATTAAGTGTCCAGAAAAAAAAAACAAAAAAAAATATCTATATAATTCAAAAATATACAAGATTAAGTGTTTTTAAATTAAAATAAAAAGGATTTAGTGTACTTTTCCCTTATCTTTTTTACTCAATCCTATCATTTTCTTTCTTTTTCTTTTCATAGGAAACTCACAAGCGGAGTGTCAGTCACCCCTCCCTCTCTGTCGGTGATCTGAGAAATCCACACACAGAAGCCAAATCCGCTGTTTGTTTGCAAACCAGAAAAAGATCTCTCATTTGCACCAATTTCTCCTCTCCTCACTTTCATCCACCACCATTTTCGTCTCATTTTCCTCGTCATCCTCCGTTTTCATCCAACCTCGTTATCTAACGATCCCATCAGCATTTCCCCAACGCAATGGAACCAAACCAAATGGATTCGAATCCCATCACCAAGGACCCGAAAACCCAGATCCAGATTCGCAATCCACCCATCACAGACCCCCAATTCACAAACCCTGATGGGAACTCTAACCCGACCCAGAAGCCGTTCCGGGTCTTTGTTGGGTACGATCCGAGGGAGGACATCGCTTTCGAGGTTTGCAAGTATTCGATCACGAAACGAGCTTCGATCCCGGTCGAGGTGATCCCGATCAAGCAGTGGGAGTTGAGGCAGAAAGGGTTGTATTGGAGAGAAAGAGGGAAATTGGAGAGCACCGAGTTTTCCTTTACTCGTTTCTTGACCCCGCATTTGGCTGGATTCGAGGGTTGGGCGATGTTCGTCGATTGCGATTTCTTGTACTTGGGTGATATGAAGGAATTGGTGGATTTGATTGACGAGAGGTTTGCGGTTATGTGTGTGCAACATGACTATGCGCCCAAGGAGAAGACGAAGATGGACGGGGCGGTGCAGACGCTGTATCCTAGGAAGAACTGGTCGTCGATGGTGTTGTACAATTGCGGGCATCCAAAGAACAGGGTTTTGAGTCCCGAGGTCGTGAATAAGGAGACGGGCGCGTTTCTTCATAGGTTCATGTGGTTGAAGGATGATGAGATTGGGGAGGTCCCGTTTGTGTGGAACTTTCTTGTCGGACATAATAAGGTTGTCGAGGGCGATGAGGGGGCATTTCCTAGGGCGATACATTATACTCTTGGGGGGCCATGGTTCGAGGCTTGGAAGGGTTGCGAGTTCGCCGAGCTGTGGTTGAATGAGAAGGAAGAGTATGGGAAGAAGAAGGCGAAGGAGAATGGTGTTGTGTAGGTCGTGAGGCAGGCATGAGGCTATTCTTTCATATGGTTTGATGATCCGATAATGTGCTTTGTTTGTACTTCATCTATCGCATTTCATTGATTTTTATTGATGTTTGTTCCTCCTCTAGGGGACGTGTAGTTTCGAGTTGATTTATAGATAATACGATTGATTATCTTGACATAGTACCTTTCCCATTCGTGGTGCTATGGGGAAAGATCAAACTCTAATGTCATTTTTCTTCCCATTGTATTGAATTCCACTCTTATTTAGCCAGTGCTCCAAGTAAGGTATTTCTTTTCTGATTTTATGAGTAGGATTTGAATGTTTACCACTGATGTAAGCAACCTACACTTGGTATTTCGAAAGCTTGTTCTGACATTTTAGTTTTGTGTTGTATAAAAGGTGTTGGATTGATACAGGTAAATTAATCGGCTTGGTTTCTAGTTTCGTGTCTAGACCATAACAAAGGGTGGCTGATACCTTGTTACTCCACAAACGGCGTTTTTTTTTAATCATAGGTTGTGATTCCAGCAGGCCTTTTCTTGATTGGTTTGGCAGGAAGACCAAAAGACTTGTTCTTCAAAGCCTCCCATCTTGGACACGTTCAGCTTTCTTTTATGCAGCAGCTAACGACACCAGGAATTCCGATTACCAAGCTTGTGAATCTGATTTCAGTTTCTACAGATACTTGGGTAAACCATAACGGGTAAACCATAACGGGTAAACCATAATGCTACTTCCAAAATGCATTTGTACAGATATGAGACATCATTCATCGTTTCTTCAATGTTTGGAAGGATTCTCATGGTACCTGAAAACATTGAACTTCGAAAACCTCCAAGTATCTCTTTTCTCAGGAGAAACTAGAAGAGACCGTAGAGTTTACCGTGGAAAAGTGTTTTTGAAGCCGGTGGCTCACAAATCTTAAAGGTTCGTGAATCTCCTCCCTTAGCCTCTTCTTGCTTCCATATTGCATCTGCTTCGACGAGGCCTGGAGGACAGCATAGAATCTCCTGTTGTTGCCCTTGAGGTGGGATTTAATCTTCCATATTAATATGAGCTGCTTGTGTCTCATAATAATATAACCAAGGTGGGATTTGTGGAACATGGCAAGCATGATGGGATTTAGATTTCCATGCTGAGTTGGGTTTTCAGTATTGGCAAGACGAAAAACAACGGGTGTTCATGTCTTTCGACACGTCAGGAAAGAAATATATATTAGCATGGAAAGCAATGCAAATTTTGATCGGAGGCCATCCGCTACAATTTAAAATAATGGGACAAAGATTTTAAAGGAGCAACTCTCCCATAAGTAAACAAACGTAGCTTTTCTTCCATTGCTTTGTCAATCACATTAAGAAGTTGAGCATCATATCTTTCGGAAATTACAACGAGAAAACTACAAAATACAAACAAAGATGAAGTAATGGAAGAAGAAAGGCCGTCACCTGTTGACCGCATCAAACGACACCACGAAGAAAGAGGCTGGCTCGCTACATGGTATGTACCTTTCGTTTATACTCCCCATAGATATCAGGATTCAGTTGCTCCTTGCGGTGCGGGTCACCAGTTTCAGTACATGAAATGCTAATTGAGACGTAAACTTCTTAAGCTTTTCCTTACTGTATCATATTTCAGCAGTACTTCAGTTATATAGAGAACAATTCTAGGCATGAAGCAAGGACGAACCACATGCTCCTGTCTTGAAATGGGAAATGTCAGTTCCCACTTTGGCGGAACATGTCGACTAGTTCTTTGATTTCATTAAGTATACAACAGCTAGGTATTCCCGTCATAGACAAGGTCTGAGGAGGACGAGAAGTACTCAATCTTACCCATTAAGTATAAGATGATAAATATTGCATTTGCCCACTTCAAGCATCATTAAGGAATAACAAGACGGATTCGTCCTAAGCAGCAATAGGAACTTGAAATAATTGTTCTCAATATGTGCTAGTCTACATTCATCATATCAATCTTCTCTTTTTGTTCAACATTTTTGAGAAAATACTATTAACTTGGATGATTATCGATGCAAGTTATATATTGATCCAGCTTCTTCACCCTGTGCTGCTGCTTTGAGTCTGGTGAGTGTTGCTTGAAGATATTCTGCTGCTGCAGCTGCAAGCCCGAGAAATATGATTGAAGTTTCTGTCTTTGAATGGAAGCACCCTGGAACATTTTTTTATTCAGTTAATTATTCTGTAAGATTCATATCAATGCCCTGCTTCAGCTGTACTAATGAACTTTTTCCAAGGTTTTGTTTACTCGGCCTATATTCACAATAGAAAGAGCTTCTGTAAAATGTTCCATTATCAATCTGGTGGTTTTTCGAACGATCGCCACTGCTTTCGGGTTTGCCATGTCGTTATGTGGTATAAGATGGTCACCTCAAGTTTAGTCAGGTGGTATGACTTAAGGAACCACAAGGGTAAGTACGGGGTATGATGCAAAGAGAGCGTCGTGTAAAAGGATGTGTGTTGGAGAATTTTCTCTCAAAATTGGTGTGTTTCACTCCATCAAAATCTACACTAGGTTTTAAGTTTTCAAAACAGTAGGCGCCAACACGTAGGTGTCCCCGAGTTTGGATCAATTTTGGCGGGGTTTACCATGGGGGAATTAAATTAAAATTCCTAATAGAATATCAAGTCACACTTTACCCCTTAAAATAATTTCACATATATTTTATTCCCTATTTGAAAAAAAAAAAAACTTACACTGCACATCCTATTGTATATTTTTTTATTTTAAAAAACAAAAAAAAAACTTTAACCTAACATCAATCATATCATCAATTTCTCATTTCAACCACCCAGGAGCCTTCTCCTTTTCCTCAATTCAAAACCAAAAATCAAAAACCAAACAATCCAATCTTTCCCAAATCAATCTTAACCTTAGCCGAGCAATTTTGTGCATCCTTTTTTCGTGAATCATTGTTCAACAAACTATGTGCGAACAAATTCATGGGTCGTTGTTTTTCGTTGGGTTTGTAAAATGAAATCGATATATGTCCCAAACGTCCGCATTCGACATACAAGAAGGAAAGTTCCTTGAGTTTGCTTCTTTTCATGGAAACCTATATGACACCAAGCTGTTGAGGTTGTTGCTTATACAGGAAAGGTGAGATGTAATTCAACATAAAATGTGATAGGATCGCTGCACAATCAAAGAAAATAAAACAAAAAGAAACGAACATCAGATTTACGTGGGAAAACCCTTAAGGGGAAGAAAAACCCACAGCCGTCGACAACCAATCTATTATGAAGAAGAAGAGTTACAAATCTACACAACAACGCTCTAATCCTGCGTCTAATTGTGTTTATCTCTACTACGTTCCAATTATGCGTATTCTCTGTATCTCAGTCGCATAGATGCGGATACACACACACTAAAAATAGAAAACCCTATAAAATATCAATACAAGGCTTCGTCAAACACGTCGCGCCCGCGACTAACATCATGTCGCGTCCGCAACCCAGAGATATCGTGTTCGTGACCTACTGGACTTCGAGATTTGGATCACACACTTAACAATCTCCCACTCGAGACAAATCCGCATCATCTTCATTCTTCAAGCACATTTGTCGATGGCCACTTGCTATCCTTACGTAGCAAGAACACTAGAAGCTAAACGGGTCGTTAGCTTCCTTCTCCACTCAAATCTCCTTGTCACCTACTGATTTTTCATAACATGGTGTAACTTTATGATGACCAAGTAAAACCTCACAATTACTCGACCTTAACGAGACATTATTTCATTGCCCAAAACTTCTCATGTGATGTCGCTTCTTTATGTCTCTGCTCTTATAAGTATTAAGTTATCGTTTAGTCTTTCTCACTATAGTAGATTGTTCTTCTGACAACTTCTTAACAATTGCCTTCTCAAAATGCTTGCCCACTAGATCCTCATTGATCTTCTTGGGATCAATTTTAGACACTTCTTTGAAACTGACCCGTTTTCTTGTCCCATTCCTGCAAGCTCCATCCATTCTTGTACTTCCACTTACCTGCAACTGTCTTCCTTGCAATTAAATCACCAATCAAACAGAATTGATTGTTCATATTCTGAGCCTTCATGATGACTAACGCGCCTCTATACATCTTCATGCCACTATCTCGAATTCATACGCTACAGTTTCTGGAAGCCTACCCAAAGAAATCAGATTGGTTTTCAAAGTAGGGACATATCGAACATCCCTTAAGGTACGCACCACACCATCAAACATCCTCACTTTAACTGTTCCAATCCAAGCAACTTCACAAACTGCATCATTGCCCAAATACAATGAACCACCGTAAGGTTTAAACGTATGAAATAGACTTCTTTCATACGTAGCATAATAGGAAGCACCAGAATCCAATATCCAAGACTCAATCTTGAAGTCACAAGACAGAACCAACGCTTCATTAAAAAAAAAAAAAAAAAAAAAAAAAAAAAAAAAAGAGTTGTCACAGACATTTATCGACCTTTCAGTTTTTTCATTCTACTTCTCTTTTCTTGGCGCCTTGGATGTGTACATCTTGTGGTCCTTCTTTCCACAGTTGAAGCAAACCACATTGCTCAACCTATTACCTTTGGACCGAGAACGACCTCTATTGTTGCTTCTCCTACGATCTGCAACACTCAAAACACCACCTTTTATCTTTGGTTTCGAGGAACTCATTCGCCTTATGTCTTCATTAAAGAGTATGCTCACAATCTCCTCAAACTTCAATGACTTTCTACCTGAAGAATTACTGACAGGCATAACAAGACTGTCCCAACTATCCGACAAACTCGTCAGAATCGCTAAGGCCATCAATTAATCATCGAAGACAATCCCAATTGATTCCAATTGACTCATCACATTTTTGAAATCATTCAAGTGCACTGTCATAGGCTTCTCTTCAGACTTCTTCATATTAAGCAAGCACTTTATGAGAAAAACCTTATTGGACGCTGAAGGTTTCTCATATATCTTCGTTATTGTCTTCTCCTTGGAGATATTGAAGGCCACCGATGTCGACAGCGAGAGGCGAATCGCACCCAAAGCTTTACGATCTAACAACTCCCACTCCTTCTGCGCCATTTCTGCAGGTTCATCTTTAAGTCCGCCAAGTGGCAAATAAATATCCTTCTGATATAAGTAGTCTTCAATCTGTATCCTCCAAAAAACGAAATTCGACCCATTGAATTTCTCAATTCTGATCTTTCCTTCTTCCATCGCTCCCACTCAAATTAAAAGCCCCGAAAAAAACAGATCTGAACAAACCCGAGAAGACAGATCTGATCTCGTCAAATCCTGATCGACGAAGAGATCAAATCTTGCGATGACCATGATGATAACGGCTTCACCACCACAATATGACTACCTCGATGTAATCAATTAGGGTTCTTCAATCTCAATTCCCCAACTCGAAGATCTACGCTCGCAATTGGATTCAGATCCAACCGACTACTTCAATAGTTGATTAGGGTTTTTTGCTCTTCGCCCTCTTTGTATCCAACTATGCTCTGAGACCACTTTGATAAGATCGTTGCACAATCAAAGTAAACAAAACAAAGAGAAACGAATGCCAGATTTACGTGGGAAAACCCTCAAGGGGAAGAAAAACCCACAGGCGTCGACAACCAATCTACTATGAAAAAGAAGAGTTATAAATCTACACAACAACGCTCTAATCCTACGTCTGAATTGTGTTTATCTTTAATACGCTTCAATTCTGCGTATTCTTTGTATCTTAGTCGCATAGATGCGCATTCACACACACTAAAAACAGAAAACCTAATAAAATATAAATACACGACTTCGTAAAAAACGCCGCGCCCGCGACTAACATCATGTCGCGCCCGCGAGCCAGAGATATCGTGCCCGCGACCTACTGAACTTTGAGATTTGGATCACACACTTAACAAAAATGTTATATCGCAGTTATTGCGAACAGAGATGTAGATTGGGATGTGACTTACTAATAAAGCGGAATTCCTTTTGGTCGTATTGTGACCCAAAATTAGATCTTGTTATCGTAAAATGAGGATTCTTATCGGTTGTGCGGCATTGAAGTAGTAACTGGTTTTTTTTCTAATACACTTTAATACGGGACATTAGTTAACTTGTCTTCATCGAAATTGTAGAGATGCATTCTTGGAATTTATATTTAAGGGGTAAGGTCAATGAGGCAGTTCCTATGGCTTTCGAAGAGCATGAGGAACAGATAGATTGTGAATAATTTGGAGATGAAGATGAGGACTCATATGGGTACTCATCTGAATGTCCCCGAGCATGTGTTTGATGGGTATTTTGATGATGGGTCGATGTGGATACGCTTGGTATCTATATAATCTGATATAGAAAATAAAGCATGGATGTTTGTAACTCACTGGGTAATTGTAATCGAGGAAGAAGAAGATAAAACAGAGCAAAACAGAGCAAAGCAGAGAAAATGAGGTGGCGTCGAAGGCGAAGCTACATGAAACCTTGTCATGAATATGTACTCATGAATTGCGATAATGTACTGAATCGTTGTGATTATGTACTCCTGTTTTTGATGAAGATGTACTCATGTTTTTGGGCACAAGTACTGTAACCTTGTCCTGATGTACTCATGTTGGTGAATATGTACTTTTGATTTTTCTATGTGAAGTACGTTAGGTTATATATACGAAAATATTGTCATGATGTACTCCTGTTTTTGGTCTTTTACACTGCAAATGATATGTTTCATGTACTGCAATGTTGGTTATGTTCCTGCTATATGAATCAATGATTTCAATGGTATATTATGGAACAAACTTCAAGTTTCATCTACTTCGACATACACTACATGTAAAACTATATGGATGAATGGTCACAATGATGAATTATTAAACGCACGTCCCTTGAAATGGTTATTGAAGTAAGCTATTGGTAAATATTTGCATGAAATAACAAGTATTAAGTTCATGCATGGATTTCATAAGAGAACAAATATTAGGTTCATAGTAAAAGTTCATGGTAAAAGTTCATGAGAGAAAAAGTATTAAATTCTTATAGTCTCACTTTTCATGAGATATCTAGTATGTTTGCATGAAATATGGATCATGGTGCTCTTGTATTTGGAATCCTCTATAATGTTAGGTTATATATTTTATGCTTACTTCTATTAGTGATAAGTTATACTTAATTATATAGTGATATGTTAATATGATCCACCTAAGAGATAATATGATCTATCTAAGAGATAATATACACTCGATATATCTTTCTGTACTCAAAATATGGATAATATATACTGTATATTTTAACATATATATTGCCAAAACATATCTTGGTACTAAAAAAATTAACCCTAACCCTAAACCCTATGCCTCGTAGCCCTAAAATTTACATAAAATGACGTACATACCTGTATATTGCATAAGTATAAAACTATGCTCTAAAACCCTATGACTCGAACCCTAAACCCTAAACCCTAAACACTAAACACTATGCTCTGAAACCCTATGACCTGAAACCCTATGCTCTGAAACTCTATGACCTGAAACCCTATGCCCTGCAAATCCATATGATACTCATTATAATTTATCCCTCTAACACTAAACCCTAACCCTTCAGATCTCCTTTTTCTCTGCCATCTTCTCCTCCTTTTCTTTTTTGGATATGATATCATCCATATCATTCTTTCTCAGATTTCTTGCTACAATTGCACAATAATTATCCCCTAAAATCCTAAATGTATAATTAATCAGCGATTATCGTCTAAACCCAGATTCGACTGGTGTGAACCAACTGCTTAGAAAAGCTTCGATTGTTGCCGGGGAGACAAATCTGTGCAACTATCGTTGTTCTTGCCGGAGCGATTGAAAATTATAGATTGTTGTTAGGATCTTAAAGCTTGTGACAAGATCAATGGCGATGTTTGGGGTTTTAGGGATTCTAATTAGGTGATTCAATCGTGTGTTTGGTCCTGTAACTTTTTCTATGGCTCATTATTTTGTCTCGTATGTTAGTCCTTGTTAGGTTCTGTAACTTTTTTGATCGTATATTCTCGTTATGTAATCTTTTCTTGAAATGAAATAGACTTCTTTGTGCTATACCTACAAGTTTATGTACTGTGTATATATGTCTATATACATAACATACATGTGGGTATACCACACATATATATATATCTGTGTACTGCACATCTATGTTAATATACTGTACATAGAATGTGTTCGACAACCACTACAATATATAACAATAAAAAACATAGCGTTAGAACACACAGTAATGGAATATATAACAGTCTAATACAGAGTCTTGATAACAACAAGTTGTTCTACGAAATACATAACGATCGATTACAAATTAACGGAATACATAACAAATGTGATCGAATATAATTTTCTTAAAACTGTGATCGAAACATAATCTCCTTCGTAGGTACACAGAGCTATGAGCTTGATGTCGATTGGTTGTGGACCATCTTCACCCGCCATCGCACGGAGATTGAAAAAGCATGAAAACATAAACATGAACTCATCAACTTATTCCATTTCACACCTAAAATCTTATTTCCAGAACAAAAACAAAGATCTGGGAACTCAAACAGAGCAAATCGATCAAATTGCACAACATTTAAAACCCACATATATAATGCAAAATAAACACTGAAACTTACGTCAAGATATGCTTTGGATATAAAGATAAATTAAGAAATTAGCGATTTTGGTGGTGCTGATTGTGGTTTTAGTGGAACATTTGAAAAAATTTGTGTATAAAATAGGTGAATTTTGAAAAGCATTTAGGAAAAGAAATGGGTTTGGTGCGGCCAAATTGAATGGGAAAGAAAGTGATGAAACCAAAAATACATGTGGACCCCACAAACAATTAATGCAATGTTGAATTCAATCCTATTAAATGTAGTTTCTCGTTTTTATTTTTCTCAAAATGTCATACTGTTATACCCGATAATTTTGAGAGTTTTGAAATGAATATATAACGTTACGATTTTAAAATAAATCGTGCTTAAAGGCTATATATTTAAATCCAAGAAAATATTAGATTATTAAATCAAATATGACGATGGGATAATTAATTGAACGCGTCAATAAAATATTACGAACGAATAACGTTACAAAGTTATAACGTTATAAACGTTGCGCGTTAGGACTAGCGATTGTGATCCCATAAATAATGGATTATGACTCGGGAGGTAATATTTTCAAATACGGGATGAATCTATCGATGCAAATAGATTTTTTATGGATTAATATTGTGAAATTATGGTGAATAATGGATTGAACGAGACGTATCGTGGGATGACACGGGGTATTTTTCCCCCACGCACTCACCTCTCCACTTCTCCTAATTCTCCCTTTCTCCCGCACTTCTCCCACTCCTACTCACACTCACCCTCTCCAGCCATCATCTCCACCATCTCCACCAACCAGCAGCCGCCACCATCGCGCCATCCTCTTCATCATCATCACAGCCACGGGATCATCATCATCATCAAAATCTTCATCGTCTCACCACCACGCCTACACCACCATCATCTTCATCATCACCACGACGACAACAAGGCGAAGGTCAGCAGCAGCAGGCCAGGAGAAGGATCAACTCCAGCAGCTCAGTTAGGAGACATCAACGGATCCGTTCGTGTGATCGTGTGTATTAAGGATCATCGATAATCGAGGTAACCTCACTCGTCCGAGACGCCTCCTTTATTCGATCACACGCGTCCTTTGCATCCATGCGTATTTTGGGATGTGTTTTGATGTGTTTGATGTGTGAGGAAGGGATTGTATACATCTTGATGTCAAATGAAGGATCCGTGAACGCTGCAGGCTGGTTCCTGGACGTTCTGGGCAGGAAAACAGTCGCGGCCACGACCATCTTGGGTTGCGCCCGTGACGGAGGAAAAACCGGAACATTGGTCAAATAGTACTGTCGTGCCCGCGACGGGCCAGTGTTCGCGGTCGCGATACGCCCAGTCGCGCCCGCGATGGCCTTCTCGCCAGGAAAAATGTTGTTTTGTGCTTCGAACCTTAAACTTAAATGCGTATTTGAGATATATAATCCATACGCATTGAAATATAACGTCAAACGTGCATATACGATCAAGTTTGACATGTGGTGGGGTATTTGGGGTTGAAATGAACTATAATGTATCCTTATAATATATATACCCTCATGCGAAATAAATGAAAGCAACCGCTAAATGATTAATAAAAAGGGAACGGGGGATGTGGAGCATAGTTACACTATCCATGTGAACTAATGAAAAGCAAACGAATAAGAAATATCGTCTTCTTGAACTGATAAGGACTACATTGACATTCCTTGTTGATCCGTTGGATTGTTGGTCGTTTTCCTTGAAATTATTGAGAAGGTCGAACATGGTGTCCCTTCTTCGATCCATTGTGATCATCTATTTTCCTTGAATAGCCTTGGCGGCTTGGATTTGAGTCATCGCACTCCTGTATTATCCTCTGAGTCATCGTCACGGGTGAAAACTAGTTAGGGAGCAATGGACATCCCCCATCCTCTTTGCATGCATGCAGCAGCTTCTATGCCGTTGTGCCGGGGCCACGGGTTGTTCTCTGCAGAGAGGCCCAAATTATCTCAATGCTGGTAAATGATACCACATTGAATGTGCACAAGAAGTGCAAGGCGACGCACAGAGTAGGCAGGTGCGAATATACCAAATCTATTGGGTAACCCGGCTGACGATTGACACTTTATCTTATCTCTGTACTCCGAGTGGGTCATATCCTTGGAGTTGTCGCTTCTGAGTCGAGTCATGAACCCTAAATTAATACAAAAGAAAGGAATGACTCTTAAAAGCGATGCAAAGCCATATAAAGCAATGAGAAACGATGTTGTATGATATGGCGCCCATATTTTCCTATATATATAAAAATATTTTAAGGACTTTCGGCGGTCTCCATAGCCGTTAGCGAAAGTTCCCTGTAATTGGGATTCATACACCTAAAGTTGCTGAGCTTCAATAGCTCACGGTTATGTTTTTCAATTGTAGGTATACCCCCAACAGCACTTGAAGGCTCTTAGTCTGAGCTTGCATGCATATAGATGATCTCACGTATCTCGGATATTATGGCAGATCAGATGTCTATATTGTTTAAATATAATATACGATCTGCATAGCTTCCGCTTTAATGTTGTAACTAAACAGGTATTCGGGATTGTAAGCTATGACTGTGGTTACTGTTTATAGTTTTCTTGATTTCTATACCCTTAAAACCCATTCGGTTTGTTTAGCCTTGTCACGGATCGGGTCCGTGACGGCATAACGCTCACGTGTCTTCTGGCACGGAAAGTCGGGGGCGTTACACACACTAGGATACATTGGAGCGGGGGGGAGGGGGAGTGTTAGGAATTCCAAGAGTGAGATGCTTAGTGTATTTTTTTTTAGGGGTAAAATGTATTGAAATATTGAAATAGGAATTTTATTGTAGTTTATCCTTATTTTAAATAGAACTGTTTATTTTTGTTTGGGTCATGTGATTATATCTGTATATATATCTTTTTCAATTATGATTAGTTTCTAAAACAAAGATATTCCTCTAACTATATGAACACTTAATCTTAAAATACTTATAATTTTGTACTTCGAGTATTACAAGTATATGTAAAAGGGAAAAAAGCAAGTGTTATAAGCAACACCCATCAAACTGTCGCGGGTAGTTTTGAAGCACAAGTTTAATTTTTAAAAACAAATTTTTGAATTTTCAATGTTTTTTTTTTTTTTTTAAAATTTGTGATGGGATTGGTGCTTATAGCAGTTTATTGGGTGTTCCTTACAGCACCAACTCTGATCCCTATGTAAAAATAATTATCATATTATCACAAGTATTTTTTATACTTCTTTACTATTGAGAAAAATATTAAACTTGTTGGGAGAATATACAATTATTTAACAATATATTGTTTTAATATTTTAAAGGAAATAATAGACAATGTTATTATTATTATTAATATACATTTTATTGATT
>JAOVYX010001008.1:0-13047 GCA_035668315.1 Drosera spatulata | reverse complement strand
CTTCTGTCCGTCGAGCCACAAAATCGTGGCACAGCGGCTGATGCACTCATGTCTGAGGTTGATTTAATACTCTTACGCATCTTTTATTTATTTTCCAGTATCAGGACGCAAAGAAGAAAAGTATCTGCTCACTTCTGATGTATGAGACGAATTTAGACTGGCTTGTTTTTTTTTTGTTGCAGTACTTCACCACAATGCCTTATGCCTGCGATCCAGCAAGCCTGCCTAAGTATCCACCTAACAAAGAGATTGATGCGAAGAGTAGGGAAGAGGCACGAAGGTATGCGCCTTGAATGCTAATTCCTAAGGTTCTGATTGACTTTTATTTAAAGACTGAGCTTGTTCTATTGGTCATAGACTTATTTCAAAAATTGTCTTTCAATATTATGAATATAGGTCAAAAGTCTAACATGTATCTTCCTTAAAATTTCAGGACGTACCCACGTAGTATAGAAAATTCTCTCCCTCGCGAGCCTTTGGCACCTAGTCTAGTTTGATTTTTATTTCCTGGTCTTTATGCAAACCACAATCTATTTTGTTAATTGGTTGAAAAAGAAACTGAATTATGAAACATAACAAGGGAATCAATGACAAAGATTCAAGTCTATGATTCATGTTTACACATATGCAATCAGCAGAAATCGATGATCACAGAACAAAAATCTCAAGAGAAACATGAAACAATAGCTATCTAACTTATTGTTGATATCAGGAAAAGAACCGGCAGAGTGCAAGATTCATCATCATCAAGAGTTCCAAGACGTCGCAAAGGCTTGCCCGAACCAAGTAGTGTCAGCATGTTGGGGCGCCCCGAGGTCTCTACTGATGTGTCAATCACTCTACTTGTGGATAATCAACTATTTGGCAGAGTAAAAGAAGTTATTCGAAGATATATGTGTCTATAACCTTTGTTTGTTCTCTTATATACTTCCAGGAACCTCAAATCAATAGAAAATATGCTCGAAGAAATGGAACGAATACACTCGTTTCTCAACTTAAGAAGGGTGTTGAAGACGACAGATTTCCAATGGATATGAGATCTGAAGTCTCCCAAGTGACAAATGCATCTCAAGGTGACATCATCTTCGGAGGCCCGACATTGCCATCAAGTAGCTTTGCATGGTCTAAGAGGAAAAACGAGGAAGCCACACCTACAAGAACAAGTAGCGGGTCTAGTTCCAAGAGTCCAAATTCCAGTTTAGACCCATCAAGTGTCCTCAATGCGAATTCAATGTTGGACTCAAAAAATGAGCAAGGTGATGAAATCGACGAGGAGAAGAACAACTCTACATCAGAGTTGAAGCACCCTCATAATTTACCCACCACAGGGTTTCATGGAGAAGAGATGGCCGCATCAAGAAGTAATCTGGTAAGCCGTCCATCCTGCCATGAGAAAAACTCATGACTAACTTGGAACTGATCCTCCTTCTGGCTTTTGTTATGTAGCAATACGTAACACACTTATCCCTCCTTATAGTAAGCATCATATATGGACACATGGCTCTAGGGACACCATCTCCGTTATCATGTAGGAACTAGTTCAACATCAAGTCAGCTGTAGAAGATCTAGGATTTGTATAGTAACACAAACAAAAGTTGCTCAATGAGTATCTCTTCAGTTTTGGGCATTATGTGCAGGAAGAACAGGAGAGTAATCATGAGCAATGAAGAAAAGTTTGGAACTCGAGCTATTTTCTGCGACAGGGCGCCCGTGAACGCCTTTGCTTTTCACAGACAGCTATTGAAAGAAGATAAAAGCTTCTTACAAACACAATTTTGATCATTGTAACCTCTCAAGTGTAAAGGAGGCTCCAAAGTTACCACAGATGGATCCACTGGAGGATGGCATGAGTAACATCGATAGACTTCGACTCAGATGAGAAGAAAATGAAAACTTGAAATGTTAATAGAGCATTTCATTTGTATAGCTTAATCTGTACTTGTACATATGTGATTGGGGCTGAGCAATTGCATAGCAGCTCAGGTTTTTCCTTTTGCATGAAAAATCGAAAGAAAAACCAAAACCAAAAGAGGCACAGAAGTGGCATATTAGTGATCCTTGAGTTCCAGCTGATATACTCATTTATTCTTACATGTGGTGAATCCAAACTCTCCTTTTTCAGACATGATAATTTCCGCCTAACGGAAGCTGATCCTTGCTGAATTATATTGATGATGAATGGAAACATACGTCTATTAGAACCAAACATCTTGCAGAAATATCTCTGGAAAATTCAATCTGAACTATTAATATCATTCCCAAAATATCCCTTGTCCTTCAGCTGGCAGAAATCGGATGTAATTCTTGAAATTTTGCAAGTATCTGCATCTTAAAGTCAACTTGACTCTAGAAGGTACGCGGTTTTCAGTCTTATCTGACTAGTGCAAAAAATGGGAGCATAACACTGTAACATTGGCGACAAAATAAAAGGAATGGAGAATTAAGCAATAGCATGAATAATGACAGGTTGATCGACTAGTTCGAATAACTGTACAAACCCTGCACTATAGCAAGATGAGTGAGCTAAATCTGATCTCAGCATATGCGATATGCCATTTGACAGAGATGTACTGACTCAACGTGGTAGCAAACCCAAAGAAATCTCACTTCCGCTATGAAGACCAAATCACATGATCCGACATCATAACACGTTATTGCATAAATACTCCGTTGCCTCGGGTAAGCCTGTGGCTATAGAACTTTTCGCCACGGGAAAAAAGTATGCAATCATTCATCGAGCTTCGAGTTGTCTTTCCAAAAAAGCATACAATCATTCTAAAATGCATCTATTTTCTCGTGGTCAAGACCAAGATCCTTGATAATCTTTCTAGCATCATAATAAGTTTCAGGCAGCTTTGCACCAGAAGGAAATGCATCCTTCAATAGCTGAAGGATATCCGTCAAGGACTTGTTACTCATTCTGTTCATATACTTAATCTGAAATAACTTGACGATGAATGATAATTTGGAGAATCCCTTACAACCAGGATATAACTCCTGTTCAGCATCCGCCAGCAACTTTGAAAAGCTCTCCACATTAACATGGGCTTTTATGGGACATTGGTTGCTACCCTCTGCAAAACCAGCAGCTGCATCAACGTCAAGAGGTCGATCATTCTCACCAGCCATGTTGTCATGTCCATGTACACAATCGGTGTTTTTCGCTTGCATAAGATCGTGAAACATTCTAAGCACGTCATCATCGCCATTTACAACATGCTGATCACTCGCATCGAGACCTTTTCCATGGAAAGACTCCCAATGAAATGTCCAGTGAAGATATGCCTTTACTATTTCATTCAATATCAAATCTTCCTCGATCTCTTTTTGACTCTTCAGAAAAAAGTTGTTACATTTTCGACAAGGACAAGGAACTAGCTCCTTATTGCTGTTTGCAAAAGCGAATTCCAGAAATTCTCGCACACCATTTCTATATAGCATACTCAATCTATCAATGCATTGCATCTATTCCATTCTCTTCTTTATAATATCGGTATTGTCCATTTTATGCAGGCTGCTTGTAAAAAAATTGAAAAGCCAATTGTTTTTGGATAATTTTCCCTAAATTTTACCAACAGTTTCTATGATCCACCAGCAAATTACTACACCACAAAAAAGACAAACAAAGAAAAAATGGAAAAAGAAGAAAGAAAAAAATAAATAAACATAATGATCAGACAAATCACTCATTCACTCATAAAACAATAAAACCATTATATTTTTGGGAACTTGCTAGTTTATTAGTTATGGTATTATGTCTCTTTCATGTTCTGATGACGATATCACAAATCCGAACAATCAAAAACAGAAAAGTTTTGAATATAAGACATGAATCTATCATTGCTTAAGGTATGGAAAATTCAGTCCTAACAATACCCGATCAAAATATACCCATGAATCTATTGCAATTGATAAGACAAAAAGATAACAAATTATCAAATTAATGATGAAGCTAGGGCCGATGATAAAAGAAAAAGAATCCCAATCAAAATACCCATGGATTAAACAAAATAAAAGTTGATGATATGTGTGCACCTTTCCTGCGCATTACAATATTAAGATGCAAATATAGGAATAGAAGGAAGATTAACTAGATGAAAATGAATAACGATGGTACAGAACTATGACTTTCACAATTTCGAACGAAGATATGAATCTGTTGATGCTAGCTACTGCATTAGATGAGATGATCCTATTTAATTAGACAATCTAAGATAATCCAAGCCTATAAACATAATTAGAACTCCAAACCCCCACACTCAGTTGCCCATCGTCACTCATGCAATCTCCAAAAATACAAACTCAAGTTTCCACAATAGGATTCAAATTAAACCCTCTTGCTCATCAAATAAAGCCTCAAATCCCATTAATTGACAAACAAAGAACTCCAATTTCTATTAGTATTCTGGGTAAATTAAGATCATTGAATCATCGCCAATATGAAAGGGAAGAGAGGAGAACGGGAGAGTCGATGAGAATCATACCTTGGGAATCGCGAGCAGGTCGGCTATGGACGATCGAGAAGCAACTGTGGATGAAGAGCTCAAACTAGATGCAGGGATTAGATCATTTGACACAGAATAATTGGCGGGAGACTGAGATGGGTCGTGTGTCACACCCTCGTCGATGGGAAGTGAGGATGACATGCGTTTAGGAGTTCCTGGGAGTGCGGGATCATGCTAGCGAGACAAGAAGGATGCTGCGTTAGGACTTGAACGCGAGCGAGCGCGTTGTAAGGGCGAGCGAGCGTCAGCGACAAACGTTGTGTGAGGATTTGAACGCGAGTTAAACGCGTTGCAAAGGTGAACGAATATTTACGAGGCATGACACGTTGTGTTAAGATTTGGATACGCGAGACGTGTTCCAAGGGCTTGCGAGCGTTTTCGCAACAAAAGGCGAAGGCAAAGGTACGCGAGGCATTATTAGCGTTGCGTTTGGACTTACACGCCAGCGTGTTGCGTTTTAAGGGCAACGAACGTTGCGAGATTCCTAAGTGCTGGCAAACGAAGACCGATGGCATGTTTTCTTGGGTTCGTGCTAAGTTTGGTTCACTTTGATTTCTGAAATAGATAACTGGACTACTTGAGGAGAGACAACGGTTGTTCTTGTCAAGTGGGATTTTTGCTGTTATCTACTGTAGGGGGGACGAGGTGACCTAAGGTCAAAGTCAAGCCAAAGTTTATAGTATTGTTCCCAATGCTTGGTTTCACGTTCAAAGGCTGGGCTTGGACTTTGAGAAGCATAGAATCGCCTTACTTTGATGGTGGCCAAAGACGAAACGTGGGTTGGGTTTGTTGGGACAAGGAATACTTGAATCGGGTTTGTAAAGTTCGAAATCCAAGCTGAGGGTGACAGCATGGACGGTACTTGTACAAAGCTAAAGAGAAACAATTGAGGTGGATTGATGAGCGAGTCGCTGGAACAAATCTTGGGAGAAGATATGTGAAAGATATCGTCGCGGAAGATAAGGATCAAGGAGATCAAGAAAATAAGAAGATATCGTGGGAAAAACTTGACAAAGATATTGTTGGGTTAAAAGATATAGTTCTTGGTTGTAAATTTGTTTTGATGATATTTTTGGTGGGTTATCTTTCCGATGTAAAATCTTTTAGCTAAGTCTATAAATGTAGATGATCCCTGATCATCATGCATCACACACATTATTGAGAACGCGATCAGGATGAGAACATAAAGGTTGTGTGTGTCCTACGGATCGTGGGTGAGATCAATAAAAGAGTTTGACAAGAGAGCGCAGAGTGTGCGTTGCCTTACAAATTCGTGGGGTTCCTTCGTATTGTTGGGAAGGAAATAAAAATTGATTATTTGATCGTAAATCGTTGTTTGGTTGCTGGTTCATTCTTGTGATTGTGTGGCTCGTTTATACTTGTCGAAACACAAAAACGAGACAGAGACTGTTTCAAAGACTTTCGCTGAGTAAAACAAGTGCATGAGATACTTGACGAAGGTATTGGTGGTTGATTCATTGGGGATCGGAGTATCATAGGGGTTGGTTTGTCGCGAAAAATTTGGGGTAGAATCGACCTTGTGACATCGTGTATGCGTGTAGGTTATGACACGGGTTTTTTCCTTTGGTTTGGAGCGAATAGATTAAAGGGAAAAAATTGTGTTGAGGGAATAGTCGAATTGAAAATTGAAAATTTAAAATAGAAACTAAGAATATAAATTTTCTCAATTATGACTTTAATTTGTTTCCGTACTAAAAATCGTCAATGTACAAAAGATATCTATTAGTTACAATAAATTATACATGGACATATATGGCCGTGGCCATGAATGTTTTTAGCCATAGGATAGTATATCATCATGACGATAAATAGAAATTAGCCATAAAGAGATTATCTTGTGGCAAGTTATTTTCAGGAATATCTAAATCATCACAAGAATAGAATCCCGTGGTTTAAAATCAATATCCCTTCCAACCTAATTTAATTTTAACGTTTAACTTTTTCATTATGTAATACGTATTTTGAAGATTTTTGTTTTTCGTCTTAATGATGTAAGAAAATTACGCCACTAACGTCAGGTAGAAATAAATAATTTAAATTATGATTAGTATTTCACGATAATTTTTTAAAAATGATGTTTGATCGTCCCGTGACGCGAGTCAAACTTCGTATCAGCAAGTGCGCATTGTCAAAGTGTTATAATTATTTTGAGACGGAGAGAGTATATGACGGGAGGCTATTAATTTTGTGGCCTTATATGTATATTGTAGTAGTGACAGATACTTATTTGATCCAGCATCAAAGATTGCAGACGAGTATTCCGACATTTCATGACATACAAAAAGCTATGCAACATTGATCTGTTGGACTGTTTGTTGTTTTCAACCTAAAGTTCAGCTTTGACTTATTGTTGTGTATTTTTTATTTGCTCCTTATCATGTTTTGGACTAGCAGAGTAGGCATATAGAATATAACATACGCACTACAACAAACATAACAAAAATAGAGAGCAAAACTGAGAAAACTAAGGAGAGATAGGTCGACGCAGCTGAAGGAAAACAACCGGATTGAGATTGATCCGTGGTCGAATCAAGCTGATTTTTGGTCATCGTATACATGATATCGTGTTCTTGTATTCAACGGTTGGATCGTCGATCGAGCTTTAGTATGTCCGTTAATCAAGGCCCGAACAACAACGATAGTTTTTGATGAAATCTATCAGTATCACTCTTGTTATTGTTGCTCTTGCTAGTTAATCTTCACTATGTACATGTGAATCCCTTTGTTGTAGGATTAAAGGTGTTGTCGTCTTCGTTGTGGTGATTTCTAGGTTGTGTATCTAGTGGATCTTGATTTTATAACAAAAATCGTGATAGTGGAGAGTTTGGGTGGACTCTGGATCGGTTCCGTGGTTTTTTCTTGCTTGATTTCGGCGAGGTTTTTCATCTAAAGTATTTATGTCATGATTTGTAAAAAATAATTATTCTCTTCTATTCAATGTTTATTGTATATTGAGTTATGATATAATGCAACATCAATTAGCCTAGGTATAGTTTATTCTCATTTGGCTATCATATGTTAGATACAACATATAGTTAGGTTTCACCTAACTACAATATACGTAAAAAAGGATTAGGAAGAGAAAATCAACATCAATGAAGAAATCTGAGGAATGATTCAAAATACATTATCATATATCTTATTCGTAATTGGTTAAAGTTAATCCAATCTTTTCAAATTATCTTTGTAATTTTTAGCTGTCGTTATTTCGTACTAAATTACAAACCCCCTATTTTTATCACAATAAGTTACATGTTAAGTGATTGACATAAAATCAACTTATTGTATCCGTTTCTTATGGGATCGATCGACTTTCAATACTATATATTTTTAGCAACGGGTTATCTTCGGTGCTGCAATGTACAGCATTTGGGCTAGTGTACAACACCGTGTTTTGGGAAGGAAAAAAAAAAAAAAGAGCAGCACAATATTGCGTTTTGATCCCACTCTAATTTCCCTCCCTTTCGCCTTCACCGCATGACATCGTCTTTTAAACTTTGCGTTCTATATCATTATAGAGGAGGGAAATCCAAGACGGCGTTGCGATTCCCCAAACAATATGAAAAGAGCCCTCAAATTTATCCCCAAACTCGTCAAGCCCTAAATCGATTAGGGAATCATCTTCAATTCAACCATTAAAGGCTAGGACAAGGAGGAAAAGGGTTCAGAACAAACAATTTTGGGATTCAATCCTTTGAACAAATCGTAACCCTAGGTTAAACCCCATCATTTGAAACAAATTGTAACTTAGATGAGACATTCTTAATCGTCTGTTTTTTTCTTTATTATAGGATTCTATTGTATTGTCTCCGTGATTGAAATGACATGATGATGTTTAATTGCAGGGGAAAAGAGGATATGGATGATGTACATGTTTTTTTACGAAGAAATTGATCGGGTTCATGCAGTTGAAAGTGATGGTTTTGATGGGGACATATTAGAGGTTGTCGAGGGAGATGAAGTCGATGGTGTCAATTTAGATGGGGTGGATAGAGATAGTTTTCATAGAATGCCAGAGGATGATGGTCCTATAATCGATAAATGTTTTTCTTCGCACGATGATGCTTATGAATTTTATAACCGATATGCATTATCAAAAGGTTTTGATATTCATAAATATTATCACAACAAGAAAAATGATGAATATACTGAAAACAATTTGTGTGCAACAAAGAGGGATTCAGAGACTTGAAGGACAAAAGGCGTGCTGAAGCATGCTTTAGGCGTCAAGAGACACAAACAAGTTGTCGAGCAAAGCATCGAGTAACTTTGTCTCAAGATGGTGTTTGGGTCGTTGACTAGTTCGATGATGTTCATAATCATCCTCTCACCGCAACCCCGTCGAAGAAGGTGAAACATTGCTCTCATAAGCAATTCCACCTAAGTCATACTTGTCGTAATCTAGTCGATATTTTGAACAAGGAGGATCTTCGACCGAGTTTAATCAAAAGGGTAATCAATGTTGCAAATTTAAGCACCGACGAGAATATTACATCAAAGCATGTTTTTAGTATTATAAGGGCCGAGCGTACCAATAACGTGGGGAAGGAGTGCTTTTGCATCATTCAACATTTTCAAGAAAAGACTTGTGAAGATAACTCTTTCTATTTTGCGATTGATTTGACAAAAGAGGGGTTATTTAAAAGTATCTTTTGGGTTGATGGAAGGTCAAGGGCAACCTATGCATAGTTTGGGGATGTTGTTGGCTTTTATGTTACTTATAAAACCAACAAGTTCAACTTACCTTTTGCACCATTTGTTGGGGTTAACCATTATCGACAAACTATTTTATTCGGCGCTGCATTGTTGGAGGATGAGAAGTCAAAAACCTTTGAATGGGCTTTTCAACATTTTCTGAGGTGATGTATCATTTCGGATCAAGATGGGGCAATAATCAAAGCAATTGGTAATGTTTTTGCAACTTCATGTCATCATTTTTGTGCTTGGCATATTCAAAAACATGTACTCGAGAATCTCCAGTCGTTAATGTCAAAGTATGTTGATTTTGAGGTATGGATTATATAAGCAAATACATTCTTTTTGATGTTTATGCATCCACTTAGTTTTATGAGTTAATGGTTACTATCTTAGCATCGTGATCATTTATGTTGGTTTCTGTACTGGTTCTGGCTCCTTAATTCAAAGGCATATTTTTTCTCCTGGATTAGCCATTATGGGGTTTTAGTCTCTGAACCTGTGTGTTGTGTTGTAGCCTCAAATTTTTTTGATGTTTCAAAAACTGCTGTGCTGTTCATGGGATCAATCTACTTAGTTCCCTTTTATTTCTGATTGTTTTTGATGTATTGAATCAAACTTTTCTGGGTTTTTAGGAGTTGACTTGTAATTTCTAGACTCTTATTTATTGACTGTACTTATTTTTTATGATCATGCTAATTCTCTTTACAATACTTAGTTTCTAGTAGCATGAACACATACATGTATTCAATATATTAACATGCTAGTGTGTTCTTTACTTATTTGTTTCAATTTCATCATTCTTCACTGACCTTTATGTTTTTAGGATGCACACAAAACTTGGGTCAAAAGCAAACACATGGATGAATTTGAGAGTCGATGGATTCAATTGAAGGAGAAATATGGGATAGATGAGAAATATTGGTTGACAAGGATGTACAACTTGAGGAGCTTTTAGGCAAAAGCTTACCTAAAAGATACATTTTTTTACGGGGATGACGACAAGCGGAAGAAGTGAAAGCATTCATGCTTTTTTGATTCTTAATTATGTCAATGCGAACACAATGTTAAACGATTTCGTCAAGCAATATGACAAGGCTTTAAGTGCTCGAAGAGCTGCTGAGAAGGAGGAAGACTTCATCACTATGGATTCAAGACCAACACTTCTACTGATCATCCTATTGAAAAACAGGCTTCTTTATGCTATATAAGAAATATGTTTGCTGTATTTGCAAAAGAGTGGCTAGAGACAACTTAGAAGATGAGAAGGTTTCCAAGGTTGGAAATGTTACTCGATATTATGTCCCGACCATTGAATTAATTAAAAGAAAAAACAGTTCCGTATTACAACTCATAGGAATGGATCAGCAAGAACCATACCCTGTCATCTACAATGCAGCCAACCTAGTTAATAACTAGTTACTCGGTATTATGTCGGTCTTTTGAAGGTGGATAAATCTTTATGAAGGACGGTTGAGTATGATCCAAATAAAGGTCCTAAATGTACTTGTTTGTGTGGTAATTCGATACTTATGGACTTCTATGCAAACATGTTCTTTGTGTGTTAAAAAGAAAGAAAGTGACGTTTATTTAGAAAATATATATCTTGGAGAGATGGACGATTGATGCTAGATACATGATGGGTGACATTGGAGATCGACAAGCAAGGACCATTGAAGATAATCAAGCTATGGTTAATCCCTTGAAGCTATGGGCACTTCGAAGACGAGTGAATCACTTTCTTGATAATGCAGATGAAGCTATAGTGGTAAATGAATCACTTTCTTGATAATGCACATGAAGTTTTCCAAAATTGTTGATACTTTTGAGTTTGACAGAGATACAAGAAAAAATACCGTGTAGGTAAATGAGATGGAATAAGAAAATCAAGCAGGTTCATGTGTTGGGTTGTCACAGTTTGAGAGCATGTCTCAAATCTCGGTACGTGATTCGACGAATCTAATTCGACATAAGGGACGTCCCAAAAATTCGACAAGGATTAAGTCCGGATTAGAAATTGTGTTACGATTTAAATCTCGAGACAATCTCAGAATTGTAATCCAGTAAGCAAACGATCAATTCACAAGCACAATTGATAAATAACAGGAACGAAAAACGATACCCGATTTACATGGGAAAAACCCTCAAGGGGAAGAAAAAACCCACGGGAAGAAAAACTCACTAATCAGATTACAGAGATTTTCTTTCGAGATCGCTCTCTCCTGTATATCGCTCTGAAAACCCTAGTTTTTCTCTCACCATATTTTCTATACAATAAGGGTCTATTTATAGGGAATAAAGAATCTAAAAAGTCAATGTCAAATAATAACAATCTCCACCTTTGGCATTTACTTCACGATCCATACCAGAGCAACTCACTAACGAACTCCCGTGCCATAGCCTGACACGTCCTCACATCTCCCTTCGCATGGCGGGGATGCTCCACCACAAATTCAGCACGAAGAAACGTTGATCAAGTCTAAGTAGCGCTCAAACTTGATCTTGGGAACTATCTTGGTAAGCATATCTGTCGCATTCTCCTTTGTGTGAACTTTCTGCAAATCTATAACCTCGGAATCCAACCACTCTCTAATCTTGTGATAACGAATATCGATATGCTTTGTCCGAACATGGTACACCGGATTTCTTGCTAAGTAGATCGCACTCTGACTATCACATAATATGCGAACACCTTTTTCCTGCTTGAACCCAAGTTCCTCAACCAGATACGTCAACCACAATGTCTCTTTTCCACCCTCTGTCAATGCCATATACTCTGCTTCCGTGGTAAACAACGCAACCACATCCTACAACACAAATCTCCAGCTCACAGGTTCACCACAGAAAGTAAAAATATACCTACTAGTAGACCTCCTGGAATCCAAATCACCTGCATAGTCTGCGTCCACCATCCCAACTACATCACTCTTTACAACCTGGCCATCAAATAAGATGCCATAATCTGTAGTTCCAGCCAAGTACCGCATAATCCACTTCACAACATTCCAATGCTTTTTTCCTGGATTAGCCATATATATACTAACTACACCAACAGCTTGAGACATCCTATAGCATATCTGGGCAATATTTGGGCAATATCACAGCAATATCTGGGCGAGTACATACTATAGCATACATGAGACATCCTACCGCATTAGCATACGATACACGAGACATATGCTCCACCTCTTCATCTGAATTTGGACACTGTTGAGGTGACAGCTTAAACTGAGCACTCAAAGGAATTGCCACTGATTTTGTGTTCTTCATATTGAACCTCACCAAAATCTTCACAATGTAGCCTCTCTGAGTAAGCCACAGTTTCTTTGATACTCTATCACGGATAATCTTCATGCCTAGAATCTTTTTCGCAGCATCAAGATCCTTCATCTCAAATTTTGAGCTCAACATTCACTTCAGTTAAAGAATTGTATCTCTATTCTTCGAAGCTATTAGTATATCATCTACATAGAGACTAAGCAGCATAATAGAACCATCATCACAAAAGAGAAAATAAACACAAGGATCATACTCACTACGAGAATATCTGTGAGAAACTATGAACCCATCAAATCGCTTGTACCACTGCCTTGGCGACTGCTTTAGGCCATACAGCGATCGCTTTAGCTTACAAACCAACCCTTCTTTTCCAGGTTCCATGAATCCCTCTGGCTGATTCATGTAGATGGTTTCCTCCAAAAAACCATGAAGAAATGCTGTCTTCACGTCCATCTGCTCTAACTCCATATCAAATGTTGCGACCAATGCCAAGATCAATCGAATAGATGTGTGCTTCACCACTGGAGAGAAGATCTCGTTGTAATC
>JAOVYX010001007.1:0-13053 GCA_035668315.1 Drosera spatulata | reverse complement strand
TCTAAACCCGTTTGGTTTAGTTAGCCTTGTCATGAACCGGGTTCGTGACGGCATAACGCCACGTGTCCTAGCAGCGGTGTTCGGGGCGCTACAGTAGCAAAAGGCTAGCTGGTTGTTCCTGTACTGAATTCGCCTCCTAATATTAGAAAACAATCTTCTTAGCGTCTTCTGTCTAGTCTTACTTAAAATGCATTTTGTTGATGAGTATAGGACAAACGCTGGTGATTGCTGCAGGGAAGGCATGGTGTGTTGCGAAGCCTTCAGCTAGCAGAAGAGAACTGCTGGATAATATAGCGTATTCATGTGACCATGTCAATTGTGCTCTTATTCAGGCAGGTGGCGCATGCTTTGAACTGCAAAGTTTCATAAACCATGCTTCTGTGGCCATGAATCTGTACTACCAAAGAAGTGGAAGGAATCTGTGGAACTGCAACTTCACGAACTCCGGCCTCATCGTCCTCACTGATCCAAGTAACTCCTATCTCAACGTATGAGTCCTTAATTCCACTCCATTTTCCTTATTTGACGATAACGTGTCTAGCTACTGATAAACGTTGTAAAAGGATATGTGCTGACTGTTGACTTAATGTTAGGAATATAAATTAGAAGCAAAAATCAGATGATAGGAAAATAGTAATAGTATCTCCCAAATCGAACATTTGCTGAACTTGATCGAAGACTGCATATACTCAATAGGCTTTGAATCTCGAGTACCGATAAGATATTTATTGAAAAAATGTGCCTCAAATCCGCGTGGTGTCCGCGTGGCTTGTCCGTGTTTGCTCCGTGGCCTTTCGTATTTGGTTCTGTGTATAAAAAGAAGAGGAGAGGCTGGCTGAGGAAGATGAGGCGCAGAGAGGAAGAGCGGGGAGGGCAGTGAGTGGCAAGGAAGGAGAGGAAGAGTGGTGCGGATAAGGAGAAGTGGAGAAATTCATATACACACATAAAAACACATTGAGGGTTTAAGGGATTTATTGTAGAGATTATTATCTCTATCCCTTATTGTGGATTCTTCGTCGTCGACGACTGCCCGTGGTTTTTCCCGCAAGGATTTCCATGTAAAAATTTTTGTCTCATTTATTTTGTGCACTTGTTGTTGTTTGTGTTTGTAATAAACAGATCCGTTTGTAACAAACTAGTATCAAAGGTTGGAACATTTCAATCCTTATTTTCTATATCGGGTTCGACCACATAGGTTTAGGTACGAACGTTGTTAAGCTTAGGATTTAAGTTATATTTTTTGCGGGTCAGTTCTCGTGTATTTTTTCCACAAAAATTATTTTTCCCCTCGGATGAACAACACTCAAACAGTACTGAACAGTGCAGTGAACAATGTACGGACATAGTCACTGTTTACACAGTGTTTCGGTAAACAGTACTCCGACAGGAGCAGTGTTTCCGGCGTGAACAGTGTTTTCGGGAAAAATTTCATTGCGATGACGCCTATGAAATTCGATGTGGAAAAATTCGATCGCGTAAACAATTTTGGACTTTGGAGAGTCAAGGTCGTTACGTTATTAACTCAAGAAGAAATCGAGGAGGTTCTGGAAGGGGTTGATAAATTACCGACGGAAATGAAAGACGAAGATAAGATGAAGATGGATAAGAAAACGCGTACGGCTTTACAGCTGTGTCTTTCCGACGACGTTCTTCAGAACGTCATGGAGGAAAAGTCTGTCAAGACTCTTTGAGATAAGTTGTTCAGCTTATATATGAGCAAATCTGTTGCTTCTCATTTGTATATGAGACAGCGTCTTCATTATTTCAAAATGAAGGAGCCCACAACCTCATTAGAAAAGCACTTGACGGAGTTTCAGACTATCCTTGTTGATCTGAAAAATATTGGAGTCACGATCGACGATAAAGAAGCGGCGGTCATTCTTTTGTGTTCTCTCCCTAGTAGGTATGAGGCCTTTGTGACTATTATGATCCATAGTAGGGATTCTTTGTCACTAGAAGACGTTAAGACGTCTTTGACCAGTAGCCAGCTGAGGCACCAGCTCTCGGAATCGTCCAGGCCCTCGAGCTCTAATGATGCGCTATTCATCAGAGGGAGACAGGATCGAAGACAACAGGATAAGTTCAGAGGCCGATCAAAGAGTAAAAGCTCGAAGAAATCCGACTCTTGTCACTATTGTCATCAGAAGGGACATTGGAGGAACGAATGTCCTAAACTGAAAAACAAGCAGAAGAAGGAGGAAGCCCCAGTCGCTGGTATTGTCGAGACCCAAACAGTCTCGACCGTTCTTACATCCGCCGTGGAGTCCATGGTAGCATCTACTTCAGAGTGAGTGATGGATTCCGGTTGCACCTTTCACATTTGTCCGCGTCGGGAGTGGTTCGACACATTTGCTGAGTCCAATGGCGGCGTAGTTCTTATGGGCAACAATGCTGCCTGTAAGATTTTTGGTGTGGAAAATATTCGTATACGGATGTGGGATGGTGTTGTGCTAACATTGAAAGATGTTCGATATGTTCCACCTGTGAGGCGAAATTTTATCTCTTTGGGTTCCCTTGATCGTGAAGGATGTTTCTATCATTCTCAAGATGGGGACATGGAGGTCAAAGAGAATCGTATGGTGACTATGAAGGCTCGACTTCGTGCTGGATTGTACTATTTGATCAGCGCTACGCAGGATGGAGTTGCAGCTGTTGCAAATTCATTGTCCGTCCGTGATGGTGAGGCTAGCTCTGAGATAAAACTGTGGCATATGCGGCTTGGGCATATGGTCAATTGGGGGATGGATGTTCTGAGTTCAGCAGACTTACTTGGAGGATTGAAGACACAGAAGCTTGGGTTCTGCGTGGGCTATGTTCTCGACAAGCAGAAGAGAGTGTCGTTTGGAGATGCGATGCGCAGAACGAAAAAAACACTCGACTACATTCACTCAGATTTGTGGGGGCCATCTCCACATGCTTCGATGGGAGGTAAAAAGTATTTTTTGAGCTTCATCGATGATTATTCCCGTTATGTCTGGATATATTTCTTAAAAGAGAAATCTGAGGTATTTGATGGTTGTCAAACCAATAAGAAAACGAAAAATGATTCCATCCATTATAGGAGAATATATTTCCTCATAATCTGCACCAGGTATTTTTGAGAATCCTCGAGCTATTAATCTAACCTTATATCTCATAATCTCATTCTTTTCATTTCGTTTTAGAACAAAAACCCATTTATTTTTAACAGGAGTAACGTCATTTGGTGTTGGAACTACATGCCCAACCACTTCTCTTTTAAACAAAGATTGTAATCTACCTTGATTGCATCCTTCCTTTTTTTACATTCCTGAACACTTCTGGGTTCAGAAGACGTGTCAATTTCTGATGCAATAGCATATGCAAATATGTCATCAACAATGACATCTTCTCGATCCCATACCTGATTTGTATGCACATAATTGATCGAGATCTCTTGATTTTCAGGCTGTGCAATCTCATCAAGGACATTATCCTCTTCAGGGGATAATTCCTTATGTGAGATTTCTGTCTCTTCTAGGACATTTGAGATAATATTTTTACCACTTCTTCTTTTTCTTGGTATAGTATCTTTTGCACTTGTTGCTCTTCCACTCTTCTACCGTGGCTTATCATCAAGAATATGAACCTTAACAAGGTCTCTACTAACATCCTTCTCCTGAGATATGTTTATTCTTGATGGCGTATTTATTACAAGATATATGCAACTTCACAACTTTAGTTGCATCATCAAAAACATTAGGTATTTGATTTATAATATCTTGTAAGTGAATAATTCTTTTTACTTCAGTTTCACATTGACTTACACGCATATCTATTCCATGCAATCTCATTATCTCCCAAGAAAATTCTGAGTTTAGTTTAAGTAAAACATTATTTTTGTCTAAAGTGGGAAATAAAATTTCATCAAAATGACAATCCGCAAAACATGCCGTGAAAAGATCTCCAATAAGGGGTTCAAGATATCTCACAATAGAAGACGTATCAAAACCCACATAAATTTCAAGTCTTCTTTACGAACCCATCTTAGTACGTTATGGTGGTGCAATAGGAATATATACAGCGCATCCAAAAACTTTTAGATGAGAAATATTTGGTTCTTTACCTTTTGTAAGATGTAATGGGGATAACTTGTGATAAGTCGTTGGCCTAATGAGAATAAGATTTACAGCATGTAATACCGCATGTCCCTAAGTAGAGATAGGCAACTTTGTTTTCATGAGAAGAGATCTAGTAATCAATTGGATTCTTTTTATCAATGACTCGGCTAATCCATATTGTGTATAGACATGAGGAACAGGGTGTTCTATTGAGATACCTATTGACATGCATTATTCATCAAATGTCTTTTAAGTGAATTCTCCAACATTATCAAGACGAATAGACTTGATCTGGTTGTTTGTAAAATGAGCTCGTAATTTTATAATATGGATGAATTTTGACAAAAACAACATTACGAGTACAAAGAAGACATACATGAGACCATCTACTAGAAGTATCAATCAAAGTCATAAAATATCTAAATGGACCAAACGATAGATGAATTGGAACACAAATGTCTCCTTCAATCCTTTCAAGAAATAAAGGTGACTCAGAAGGTAGTTTTGATGTAGAAAGTCTTGTGATTAACTCACTTTATGAATAAGGAATACAAGGATGACTATTATTTTTCAAAACACCCTTTTCATTCTTAAGAGTATGACAATTGATATTTTCATTGATACGACGATGACCAAGTCTCTCATGTCATAACAAAATCGTGTTAGGAAAAATGGACTTTGAATTCATAACATTATACGGCTTAATAACCTTGATTTTGATAAAATACAACCCAGATAGAAAGTCAAAAGTTTCCAAGGATTTATTTGGTTCCAAAAATAAAAGATGTTATATAAATATATTATTTATCATTTTTACTTGTACTTTTCAAATGAAAACCGTTAAGAAAAATATCCTTAAAACTTAAAACATTTCTTTTAGACTTTTGGGAGTATAAAGCATGCTTGACATGCATTTGCGTGTCATTTGGTAATGTAAAATTAGCACTTTCAAAATCATCAATGATCTTTGAGGTATCAGAGATTTTATTAACATTTGTTCCACCTATCTTTAAAGTTGAAAAATATTTCTTACTTTGAAGGATTGTATGAGTCGTTGCACTATCAATAATGCATATATCTTTCATGATAATTCTGTGAATAAAAACTTTTAATACAAAGTTTATTATATTGTTTGAGACAGTCAAGATAAAACACACATTGAAAATGTATTAGTAAAACTTCAAGGAGAAGTAGAGGTTTCAAATTCAGCATTTTTGTCATTTATTTCAGTATTAGAACACCCAACTAAATTTGAAACTTTTTCGGGTGGTAGAATTTGTTGAGACTGATCTTCCATGAAGTTTATTTTCAACATTTTGTCTTTACCTTTAATGAAGTTTTAATAAAGTTCAACAAAATATTAGAGAGTTTTACAAGATCTGGACCTATGACCTTCAATCCCACAAGTATAACACTTTCTTTTGACGTTCTCTCTTGGTCTTTTATATGGAGCTTTTCCCTTTCTTTGCGCCTGACTGTCATCTTACTTCTTCTGATGGCACATACTTGCAATCGGATTATAACGTCTGATCATGGAATTTTCTACGACCACGAACATCTCCACGACCTCGTCCTCTTACGTGTCAATTGCTACTTCTGGTGGCCATTGCTTTAGGCAATGGGGCGAAACCAACTGGACAAGCCTGAGATTTTTTCGTCAACAACTCCTAATTGTTTTTAACAAGCAGGACCAATGAAAGCAGTTCACTATACTTAGTGAATTTCAGAATCCGATATTGATGTATCAGAGTTGCATTTACAAGGTGAAAAATGGATATGTTTTGTCTAACATTTTCTCCTCAGATATTGGCTTTCCACATAAAGACATACGTGAGGTAATACTAAATAAGGTAAAATTATATTCTTGCATAGATCTAAAATCTTGCAAGCTCAGAGTATGCCATTCATACCAGGCAACTTGTGGTGGTCAAATCTTCTTTTCAAACAAATCCATAATACATATGGATTTTTGACAGTAAGATATTCAGATTTCAGTCCCTCATGGAGATGATGCCTCGGGAAAATCAGTGCTTGAGCATTTTTTTGTGGGGTTGCTTCGCTGTTCTCTACTATGGTACGTTTTAGATCTTTTGCATCTAGGTATAATTCAATATCAAGAATTCATGATAAATAGTTTTCTCCTGATAGGTCTAGTGCTTTGAATTTCAACTTTGTGAGGTTCATCATAGTTCTTTAAACACATCAATGTGATAAATTTATTAAGCTTATTTATTTTTAATGAGAATCATATACAAAATATGGATATAGCAGTTTGATGGTAGTAATAAAAATTTTCAATAATTATCATTTTTTTCATAATATTGTGATTTGTTATAAGCTGTCTAATTTACTGATAAAAGTGATATAAAATCGATCAGATCCTATAACACCTGATAAAGAAAATTGTATTCAAAAATTTCACTTATATATATTAAAAACTTTTATTAGTCATAATGTTCTCAAAGTATGTATTTAATTAAAAGGAAAAAATAAATGATTATCACAATATTAAGAACTATTAGTGACAATAAATTTGTTAAGATTGTTCCGGATTATGTTTGCTATTTCTTCATCATCGGAAGCCATTACGTCGTTTATTGTACCTTAATGAAAAACGCAAAAGTTGAGTCTCACCATTTGAAGCAAATGCATTAACATTGAATATAAGGTTTTCGTCATTTGCGGATAAACCATATAAAATGGGACAACCACATAAATGTTCGTGGGTGAACCACACAGAACGGATAAACTAAATCAAGCATGCGGGTGATCCACATAGTAAGGATAAATCACATCAACATGTTGAAACTAATTATTAGGTTTTTACACAGATGATACCTCGTTCGACGGTGCAACCATAATTATTTTATTTAGATTGTTATGATATGGGTAAAAATAAAATCAAAACATACGGGTATCTGTACCTTCGTTTGGCTCTCAATCTCAATTGGTTAAAGGTTCGTGCTGATAACGTGTTGTAAAACAAATGCTCACGAAGGTTAACCGATTTGTTGATATACCCGGTTTGATTTCATTGGACAATAAACGTTGAATTAACAAAGTAATTAAACTATTCTAGAGAGTGAAAAAGAGAGACTTTCTTCTCTTAGAATGTATACATAACACCTTATAAATGATCTATATTTATAGAACTCAAGATGTTTAATCAGCACCTTATTTTCTCATCTAATCAAGACGATTAAGTCTAGTTAATAGCTAATTAGGTAAGCTCTTTTAATAGCCTCAAGAGTAGGGGAGGTCTAAAGAAAATATCTAAAGTTAGTTATAAATACATCATTTTCAAAGGGTAATTATATTTGAATAATTTACAACAGCTATAACAAAATAATAATTTCTAAAGAGATGTATTGGCCAATGTCACTTTCATTTCATCGTCTTAATTGTGTTTTCATAAAGCTTAAAAAGCTTACTTGCGGTAAGATCCCTTAAATCTCTCCAAGGAATAAAACTTGACAAATATCCAACTATTATGTTCTTGGATCTCAAGAAGCGTCCTATCTGTGGCCTCTATACGTCTCATCACATCTTCCAATGTTAGGGCACGAGGTAGCATAAGATATTGTTGTTCTTCTTTCACAATTGGAGTTCAAATTTCACACGTTTCCTTGAACATGGGAAATTCACTTTTCACTTTACTTGTGTTCAAAAGAGCACGGGAAACTGGTTCAGCATCAAATAGGACATCCTCATCTTCGCCACTATAATAAAAACGACTTTTACTTACATTTTTTTTGCCACTATAGTGTTCATTTTGTCACTAAATAATATTGATGACAAAAAAATTTTGTCACAAACTTTCTCACAGAAGGCCCATCAAGAAAGATAAAAGATGACGAAAAAGATGAGTTTTGTGAATGAGATGCCGAAAGGTTGGGTTTTGTGAATGAGATGGGTAACACTTAATGTTAAATGAGATGGATTTTGTGAACTTGTTTGTAATTCACTCTAAATAAAAATAGAAGTCTTACATGGTATAAAGATCGTTGGGGTTAATTAGATGATTACTGAATAATATAGGATATAATCATTGATATGGTTAGATGGCTCAACGAATAATATAAGATCAAATCATTTGTTTTTTTAAATAAAATGATTGGACAAAAATTATCGTTTTTGAGCCATAAAAAGATTTAAGACATATAATTGTTTTTATTTTATTTACCTTTGATCATCAAATGGTTAAGTTAAATTTGATATTAGTAAGATTTATTCTCAACCATTCAATTCGTAATCAAAGGACAATACATTATTTGGATAAAGAATCTCTAAATTTCATCAAAAATAAATTACTCAATTGTCCTTTAAAAAAATTTAAATACGTTAATACCCTGGCCTACCAAATAAATTACTCGATCGTGCTTTAAAAAAATTTAAATATGTTAATATCCTGACATACCATATGATGGATTTTCATATGACATATTAGTGTTATTGTATATATAACAGATTTAATCACTTATCTGACCCCTAGCTTGGAATGTTTCTCTTTCATCCCAACTTTTGTCCATGAATGGCATGACATCAATCTCCTATTGTTATTGATTTATTCATGAAATAGAAGAAAAATTATCTAGAGGTATCATGTAAAAATAAAAATACCCAATAAATATCGTACATTTTTTTTTCCACCACTACAAAAAACTACCCAACTTTGCAACGGAAAATTTTCGTCGCAAAAAGCGAAAAATCTATCACAGACGTGAAATGCGATAGATTCTGCGACGGAAAACTCCATCACAACAGCTGACGTCGCAAAACCATGATTCTACGACGGATCCGTCACAAAATCAAAACTAACTGCGACGGATTGACTTTCTCCGTCGCAGAATAATGTTTAAAAAAAACTTTTTATCCTGCGACGAATCCGTCGCGGGATTCATTAATTAAGAAACATAAATATCATGCTCCCCTAATGATACTCTAGAGCCACGAGCATACTGTGACTGTGACCTTGAGATATCAAACAGCTGGCTCTTCGGGTAGAACTGATTGACTGCCAACCCAATACCGTACACCCTTTCCTTCTGTGGCTTTGCGACCTCGATGTATGTTTGAAATGCGACTGCTGCAAGCTGTTGTTGGGAGGCCTTCGGATCTATTGATGAGTCGACTTGCGACTCTGGATGTTGAGCGAATCATTCCAAAAATGAATCCTGCGAATTTCATAATAACGAGTTAGCTAAAAAAAATAATTTATAATTACAAAGATAACAAGTATTGAAATAAATGGCTTTAAAATTTTTATCCGAAAACGAGTAGCTATCTCATCGGCCATGGGAATGTCAGCTAGTGACTTTCGCACTAGTATGGCCTCAACAATGCTCGGAGTACCCGGCTTCTTATGGATCTCCACGAAAATCTCAAATTCCGTCGTCTTTCTCTTCAAACCAATCTCCTGAAAAATATTTAAAATATTTTTAATATGATAACATTTTTGAGAAACTAGGAGATACCAAAAAGTTTAACTTAAATGTAAATACATACCATTCTCTTTGCGACGACGAGAGTGGACACACAACCCTGGGTGTGTGTAGCATGTCCCTGAGATTGATTCCTTGAGTTAATCCTCGATCTCTTCAGAATGTCAGGGAACATGCCGTATCGCTCCAAGAGACGGAGAGCAACATCGCCACTGATCCAAGGAACTGGACATGCGTAAACTTCGTCGCAGCCCTGAAGAACCAGTCGCGCCTTGTATACTGAGTCTTGCATACGCACATTCAACTTGGCCTCCCAAGCTGCACGTACTTGGGAATCCAAAAAGGAATCTCAAGTAAACAAAGTCTGCAATAAAGAAAAAATACCTTATACACTATATATATCAAAAGGACAAAAAAATTGAACATAAACAAATGAAAATTAAACTTAAACACATACCCAAAAAAATCCGAAGATACGATCCCGAATAATCAAGAGGACCTCTCCCAAATTCATCCATAGCTCCTCATAAAAAGCCTGGAAAGAAGCAATTGTCCCTCTAGGACATCACCATGATGAAACCTACAACTTTTAGCCAAGATGTAACTTCTAAGTTGATTTATAATACTTGAATCATTTTGTTTCAAAGTTCAAAATTGTCCTACATATATCAATCTAATCTCTTCAATCCCATTTCATATAAAGCATATTTATCAATCCTAATTAAATCTATTTTTCATATCTAACCCCATAATCTTTGTCTATCTAATCCCTTCAATCCCAACCACAATCCCATTCCATAACATCAAACCTCAATTTCAACCACATTCACAAATCTCAATCCCAACCACAATCACAAACCTCCATCACATTCCATATCATCAAACTCTGATTTCAACCATAATCCGAATTACATAACATCAAACATGAATTGCAATAACAATATATGATTTTAACAAAAGAGAATAATTAATTAAAAAAATATAATTTAACCTACCTCAATTACAGAGCAACTGCAGGGAGAATGACAGAGAGGCGGGGGGCGGCGACAGGAGGTGGTGGGCGGCGGCAGAGCGTGGCTAGCTGTGATGGCGACGAGGCGGCTGCGGGCGGCGGCAGGAGGCGGCGGGCGTGGGATAGCTAGCTAGCTACGAAACGCAGAGACGAAGACGGCGGAGAAGGGTGCGGGCAGCAAAGGCTGCAGCGGACGGCGGGCAGGAGGCGTCTGGTGGCTGTATAGCGGCGTCGAGCTACGAAACGTAGAGACAGGGGTGACGGAGAAGGCTGCGGGGTGACGACGGACGGCGATGGACCGGGTATTTGAAAGAGAGGAGTGGAGGGGAAGAGAAGGGGAAAGGAAAGGGGAGGCGGCCGATAACTATATAAAGTATATTTTGCGATGGGTTCTGTAGTAAAACGGAATTTAAAAATTAAACTTAATTTTGTGATGATTTTCGTCGCAGAATCATCATATTTAGTGACGGATCTGTCGCACTGTTTTTTTTCAACAAAATTAAGTAATTTAATATAATAAAAAAACAAGCATATTTTCGACGGAATCCGTCGTAAACTCAAATTTTATAGATAACTTTTTTTTCCATTTTTTTCCTAAGTGTTGGGAAGTTCTTTTTAAGCGACGGATCCGTCGTAGATTATTTAAATTTGCAACGGTTCCATCGTAGATTTCCTACTCCACAACATCCATCCTAAACCTTTAGCTTTATCATAACATTTTACACTCTCAAAAAAATCGTAATGATCAAAGCATTTTATATTATAAATAATCGATTGATTTCATTTTTATTTCAAAGTTGTGATGGACGGCGACAGAGCGTGGCTAGCTGTGATGGCGGCGAGGCGACTGCGGGCGACAGCAGGAGGCGGCGGGCGTGGGATAGCTAGCTAGCTACGAAACACAGAGGCGAAGGCGGCGGAGAAGGGTGCGGGCAGCGAAGGCTGCAGCGGACGGCGGGCAGGAGGCGTCTGGTGGCTGTATAGCGGCGACGAGCTACGAAACGCAGAGGCAGGGGTGACGGAGAAGGCTGTGGGGTGACGACGGATGGCGATGGGCCGGGTATTTGAAAGAGAGGAGTGAAGGGGAAGAGAAGGGGAAAGGAAAGGGGAGGCGGCCGATGACTATATAAAGTTTATTTTCCGATGGGTTCTGTAGTAAAACGGAATTTAAAAATTAAACTTAATTTTGTGATGATATTCGTCGCAGAATCATCATATTTCGTGACGGATCTGTCGCATTGTTTTTTTTTCAACAAAATTAAGTAATTTAATATAATTAAAAAAACAAGCATATTTTCGACGGAATCCGTCGTAAACTCAAATTTTATAGATAACTTTTTTTTCCATTTTTTTCCTAAGTGTTGGGAAGTTCTTTTTAAGCGACGGATCCGTCGTAGATTATTTAAATTTGCAACGGTTCCATCGTAGATTTCCTACTCCACAACATCCATCCTAAACCTTTAGCTTTATCATAACATTTTACACTCTCAAAAAAATCGTAATGATCAAAGCATTTTATATTATAAGTAATCGATTGATTTCATTTTTATTTCAAAGTTTAAAACTTTATTTTAATTCTAACATAATATATAACATATTTAACTCTAATAATATCTAATTATAACATTGAAATGCACGAAATACGTTGAAGTTATAATGATTTTAAAATTGTACTTTTAACATGTTTATTGCATGTTTTATATATGAAAAATCTTTTTTCTAAATATTTTTCAAATAATCTACGACGGAATCCGTCGCAACATTCTTAGTTATGGGACAGAATCTGTCACAAACTATACCTTATAAAAACTTTAATAATTCAACTTTACCTTTATCGTAACATTTTATTTTATCAAAAAAATCGTAATGATCAAAGCATTTTATACTATCAATAACCAATTTATTTCATTTTTATTTCAAAGTTTAAAATCTTATTTTCATGCTAACATAATATATAAAATATGCAACTCTAATAATTCGAATTATAACATCAAAATGCGTAAGAAATACTTTGAACTTGTAATTATCTTAATTTGATGTAATGATTTCAAACTTATACTTATAACATAATTATTGCATGTTTTATATGTGAAAAATCACTTTTTTAAATAATTTTTAAATATTCTACGATGAAATAACCCTACAAACGCTAAAAACGAACCCTAAACACTTTTTTTTTCCCTTCATTGCTACTTCAAATGTAGTTTTCGATTCAATTTCATCAAAATATAAAATTAATCTCTTCAATAAGCTTTTGGATTTTCATTTAAAAATTTTTACATTGTATTAATATTCCTACATCATATATTAAACATAATCAACTATAATTTTAGTAAAATATATTTTATTTTTTATCTATATCGATTTATGTCTTTTTTGTGTAAACATGTCATATACATAATTCTATATCATAAGCATGCATATATTATTATTAAAAAACGTATTTCAATTTAACAAAAATTATTTTAGCTACGGAATCCGTCTCTAATTATTTCAAAAATTAAGAATAATATTTTCGCGA
>JAOVYX010001006.1:0-13055 GCA_035668315.1 Drosera spatulata | reverse complement strand
TCTGTAGGCACAAATCCAGCCAAGAAAATATTGATTCCTTCCCTCACAGAGAAGGGAAGGGTGACAACTCCATAAGCACCTGGTTTCCCATATAAGCAACAAATGAAGTCCGACAGGTAATCCAAGACACTAAGGTCATGCTCCACGACGATGACATAGCTGAAATTGCAACCAACGGGAATCAAATAAATAGCCTACTTCCAAATAAAGGTTCACAAGGCATTGGAAAACTAAGTAAAAGAAGCATTGCAATATGTAAAGACAAATACCTGTTAGGCCTGAGCAAAGATCGGACAACTTGAGCAGCTTTAAGCCTCTGCTTAACATCAAGATAACTTGAAGGTTCATCAAACATATATATCTCAGCACTCTGAATCGCAACAACGGCAATGGCGAATCTCTGAAGTTCACCACCAGACAAATCCCCAACATTACGATCCAAGACCTTATTTAGCTCAAGATCCTCACAGAGGGTTGCCTTCATTCCTCTCTCGTCTTTTTGATCCAGAACTTGACCGACATTCCCTTGGACAGCCTTAGGAATATGGTCCACATATTGTGGCTTGATAATGGCCTGTGCATTTACAAAGGAAGTCAAGCATTCAACTGGCATGAAGGTACAGCTGCAAGAGGTCTCAAACTTCCAACAGGCAATGTTCACATTAGACCAACAAAAGAAGAAAGAAGAAGATAGCATTAAATTCTACAACACTACAAATGAGGAACTACTATATACATCTTTGCTTCTGTAGCTCAGTAATGTTTTCTTCACTATCAAGGCAATTGCCTCTACTAAATATATACGTACATGGGACTTTGTAACAAGTAAAACTGGCACCTTAAAGCAAATTTGACTAGTAGACCAGTAGAAAGTGTAGATAGTGGCCTAGAACAAGCTAATTGAAAAGAATCCGAAGACCAAAGAAGCGTCACTCCCATGCTACTTGGAGATGTGAATAAATGCTTAAAGCCACAACTACAAGAGCAGAGGAAAAAAATGGCGGTATGGTTACGAGGATAGTTCTATGCCACTGTACTGGTCTTGGCTACCCCCATCACCATGAAACTCCTCTTTTCAAGCCTAATCAATCTCAAAAAGGTAATTGCTTCACTTGATAAACACTCTTAGCAAGTGTTAAACCAAACATAACGAGTCAATGAACTTTTGGATGGAACAATGAGAGACAGACTATGCACACCCTGAAACACTAGAATTCATCATGATTGCACGGTATGCACCTTCAAATTGTCTTCCAAAATGCGAGTGAAGTAATTTTGCAGCTCAGATCCACGAAAATATGTCAAAATCTCTTGCCAGTCTGGTGGATTCTGGAACAATAAAGAATATTATTAAACATCATGTTAAGTAAATGAACTTTTGGATGTAACAATGCAAGACAAACTAAGCACACGTACATCAAATCTCCCAAGATTAGGCTTCAATTTTCCAGCCAAGACTTTGAGGGCAGTTGACTTCCCGATACCATTGGTTCCAACCAATCCCAGAACCTGTCCTGGCCTTGGAATAGGCAACCTGGTAATGAAAATTGTGGTTACACACAATTGCAAACGAAAAGCACATCAAATTACAGTTAAAAGAGACATTGAGGGTACTAACCTATGCAACTTGAAAGTATTAGGCCCATAACGATGCGTAGTATCCTTCTCCAAATCTTTAGGAAGATTAATAATTTGGATTGCTTCAAAGGGACATTTCTGAAAGGAAGAAAATGATGTAACGTTGTCAACTTTTTTTTGAATCATTGAATCCCAACAAGCCAACATGCCACACAATCTATCTACACAAGAGCAACATAAACAAAAGGACGGCAAGATGTAATAGCAGACCTTAACACATATACCACATCCGATGCACAGCTCCTCAGAGATGAAAGCGATCTTTGATGCCGAAGTAACCTCGATGCATAGCTTCCCTGCAATTAGTCAAATAGAAGTTAACATGAAATCAATACAACTACATCATATTCCAAAACCTCTAATTTTTCTTCTAGTTCCTATCCCATTCAATCGCGAGCAGCCCCACTGCTCTCCTCACAACTCAGTCCACAACTTAGCAGAAAATTAGTCAATCAGCTTTCAAGGGAACAAAAATCGATACCTGTTTTGACGACGGGACAGCTCTTCTTACACTCTTGCCGACACTTCTTCGGCTTACAACGATCCGAATTCACGATCGCGATACGCGTCAGTCGATCCGCCATTGCGATGATGTTTTATCTGATTGATTCCAAAAGGATTTTCAAAAACCTAGGCCTCGACTCAAACCCTAATTTTTCAAAAGGGGGAAATCAATACACAGAATCGATCTACGATTTTAAATAATCAATCAATAGATCAGATGATTACAAGAATTTAGAGGGCTGAATGAGAGAGAGAGAGGGACGGAACCTGACGGAAATAGAGCAAATCGAGGAGAAGAGGCGGTTTGAGTCGTCGCCGAGCAAGGAACGGAACGAAGGTTGTATATAGATACCAGTTTAGGTCTTGTGCAGGTATGTGTTTCATAAATAAGCTAGTAGTTTACTACCCAACCCGGAGCGTTTGTTATTCAGTATTCTATCTTATTCGTAAAAATTATAATATTTATTTTATTTGTTTGTTTTAAAAAAAATTATATTCAATAACATTAAATTAATTATAGTATATCTATTAATTTATTTCATAACTGTTATAATAAATTATACTTTTAATAAAATTCAATACAAATTCAACACATATATAAATTTCATATCCGCGTCAAAGTGCTATAATTTTCGCTGGACGGAAGGAATATCATTTTACATATTTGTGTTAAATTTTTTTGTTTTGATTGTAATGTTTTGTTTGCGATTCTTATGATATAGATATAACAAAATGCTGATAGATCATAAACGTACTCCCAAATCAAAGACAAGTTAGGGTTTCAAATATTTGAAACCCTAATTGGAACACAAAAGAGATTGATGAACTAAGGTTTCAATTAGGGTTCATTAGTTGAGTAGTTATACCGATGTCTCCAGCATCAAAAAGCATATCGTCGAGGACGGAAGAGGGGGAGAGACGAGAGAAGGAAAGCAAATCGCCAGAGACGGAGGAGGAGGAGAGATGAGAGAAGGAGCGACTATATGCTATTTTGAATTAGAACCAAATCGTTGATGAACAAAATGATTAAAAGTAACACTAAATATATCTATAATTTTTTGTTGTGATTTTTTTTGTTTTTTTGTTTTCATATTGTTTTTGAATTATGATATTTTTTTTTCATAAAAGATGTTAAAGACTTTTTCTATAATGTTTTCAAGTTTTTTTAATCTAGATATTATTATTTTTTTGTAGAAGATGTTAAAAAATGGAAGACGTCCCACATACCGCCATCCCATATGTCACAAGATGGATTTGTATATTTATATATAACTAGAATACTATCCCGTGCGTTGCACGGGATAAATAAAGATAATACAAATAAATAGTATTAAACTTATCTATATAGATTAATGTATATTGAATGTGAGAATACAATTTTGCTCAGGTGCTCTGTTTCTATTCAAAACAAGGTGCCTACTCTGTTTCATACAACAAGATCGCTCTGTTTTACACAACAAATACATTCTGTTTTTAAAATTATAGTTTTTTGAAATTATTTTTTTGCATATAGGTTTTTAGAATTATTTCTGAACTTTTGTGATTGCAGGTAATTTATTGTGAATAAAATGATAGTACAAAAATTATTTTAGTTTTATTATTAATTTTATTATTTTTGTTGCATAAAATTTTTGTATATTGATATGAATTTATTTATTTTCTATCATCGAATAGTTATAAATTTGATACTTTTAAGAGTTTAATCTCAACCGTCAACTCGTAATCAAGGGAGAATAAAAGAATTGAATAAAAATTCTATTAATTTCATTAAACAAAAATTACTCAATTATCCTTTAATTTTTTTAAATACGATAGTACTCGGTTTGTCCTTTAAAAAATTAATTGGATAAAAATTCTCTTAAATACAAAAATTCTCGTTATTATTTTATTTATTGTTTATCATCGAATAGTTATGATGTTTTTTTTTTCAATTCCCTTTGATTTAGATTTAGATAGATTTTGTTTGTATAAGTTTTATTCTTCATTCAAATTTAGATTTATATTTAGATATTAGATTAGAAAATTACCCAAGTGTACAATTTTGGAAAATTAATTCTAAAAACATCCCTGCGGGATTTTAATTCGCAAAACATACAATTTCAACGTTTCTCTCTCCTCCTCCCACAATCTCATCTTTCTCCACCAAATCCACCTTCGCCTCTGCCCACTACCACCGCAACATCATCTTCACCATCGCAATCTCTCCTCGAGATGACGAACCCAAGTTGAAGGAGCTTTTCGGTGTCTTTGGAGAAAGTCAATTCAACAGTGACTCTGATAACATCAGTTGATGATTACGGAGGTCGGCTGATGATTTTAGAGTTGTTGATTCAAGTGATTTCTTCTAGGACAGTGCTTTTGGTATTATTGGTGTTTCGTCGCGGATGAAACTGTATTTGAGAACTTTTGGTATTTTTAAAGATGATGTTGATGTTTTTTACAATATTTTTTGTTTTCTTGTGATTGGCCAATTCATGGAGATGGTTTATGAGGACTGGGCTTGTGGATTTATATGCGAAATATGGACGGTGGGGATGTAAGGAAGGTGTTCAACGAAATGTCTGAGAGGAACAATGTTGATCAAATGTTAAACGATTTTGTTGTAAAGGTTTTGTGTTTTTCGTCATTAGAATATTTTTTTATAGAGCAACATATGTGAATAAAAATATTTTTTCTATTCAGGCGCTTTGTTTTTTTCCTTCAAAAGCTCTATTTTTTTCCTTGAGACGCTCGGTTTTTTTTGCTTCAGGCGCTTTGTTTTTTTCCTTCTAACGCTCTGTTTTTTTTTCTTCAAGCGCTCTATTTTTTTCCTTCAGTCCCTCTGTTTTTTTCTTCAGGTTCTCTGTGTTTTATTCAGGTGCTTTGTGTTTGTTCAGGCGCTCTGTGTTTTTGTTCAGGCACTCTGTGTTTTTTATTCAGGCACTCTGTTTTAGACAGAGTGTCTGAACAAAAGATAGAGCGCCAGTTAAAAACATAGAGCGCCAGTTAATTAAAAAACACAGAGCGTCATAATGTCTCCAAATGTTTGCTGATCAAATAACACTTCTTCTCCCTTTAAATCTGCCCAAGCTCGTTTCACCTCGTCTACCTTCTTATTCTTTGTAAGCATCATGAGCATGTCTTTGTAAAAGAACATGTCAGGACGGTACCAATTTTCCTTGTGCACCACAAAATACAACTACAAATGAAAACCTTTTTGTTAATGCTACCACAAGAGATGTTTACTCCAAGAAAAAAAACATTAGATCCTACAAATAAGAAAGCATCATCCTCTTGGGTAGCAATTTTCATTTTCCCCCATTTCACGAAACCCTAACCCCAACCTAGCCGTAGCGGCAATCAATTTGGGGATCCATCCATGACGGAGCATCGAAACGAAAAGGGACAGTAATGTAGCTGTGGAGGCGGTGGTGGAGTGTCATATCAGATTGATTTGGAGGCTTTTGAGAGTGTTGTGTTGGATTTATAAGTTTGAGTTGGGATGAATCTGATAATGTGTGTGCTCATGTTAATTGCCATTGGTGATTTTGGGAAGGCGATGGTGATCGGAGGTGGTGGTGGTGGTGATGATGCGTGTTTTGGAGAAGGTTGGCGAGAAGGAAGGAGAGAGAGGTGAATGGGATGGAATTGTATGTTTTAGAAAATAAGATTTCGTGTGTATGCTTTTTGAATTAGTTTCTCAAAACTGTAGATTTGGATAATTTTCTGTTAAAAAAAAAGATGATGAAAGAAAGAAAACGTAATTTTTTAGGAATTCGATTATATTAAGACCTGTTTGGTACTAGTATCATTTTTCTTAATCAAAATTGATGAAACAAAACTGATTTTATTAATCAGACACAGAAAAAGAGAAAAGCTCCATATAATAGACCCAGCGAAAATGTCAAAGGAAAGTGTTTTTACATGTGGGCTGGAAGATCATTGCTCTTGATCTTGCAAAACTGCTAAACACTTTGTTTACCTTTATAAAAACTGCATTAAAGACAAAGACAAAACGCTAGAAACAAAATTCATGGAAGATCAGTCTCAACCTATACCACCACCTGAAAATGTTTCAGATTTAGTAGGGTGTTCCAATACTGAAACAAACAAACAATATAATGAAGACGCTAAATATAGAACCTTTGAGTGGTGAAAATGTATTTCTAGTTCTACTTGAAGTTTTACCATTGTATTTCCAGTGGGTGTTCATCTTTTCCTGTTTCAAACAATGTAATTATAAACTTTATATTAATAAATATTTTATGTACAGAATTATGATGGAAGATTTGTGCATTGTTGATAGTGTAACGAATCATATAATCCTTCAAACTAAGAAATATTTTTTCAAATTTAAAAATGGCTGAAGCAAATGTTAATAAAATCTTGGGTGTTTCGAAGATCATTGATGATTTTGGAATTACTGATTTTATATTACCAAATGGTACACAAATCCATGTCAAGAATGTTTTATATTCCCAAAAATCCAAAAGAAATATTTTAAGTTTCAACGATATTTGTCGTAACAATTTTCATTTAGAAAATACAAGTAAATAGTTATGTGCATTGGATAGGATGGCTTGGTATTAGACCATTTTCATCCCTTCTTGACTTTTTTGGTATCTAAAGGTTTTTATTCTCGTTCCGTCCCAACATCCTGATGTTGGTGTACATAAATACATTTTGTGGCATCGGCTTGGGACAAGTTGTGCATGGCTTTATATGTTAATTTTTTTGCGAGTTGAGAAATCTCAATGGACATCCCATGAGCGACATGGTCATCCAGGTATGTGTAGTATCACTGAAAATATCAATGGAGATCCTCTTAAGAATCAAAAAAGTCTTTTGAAAAATAATTATCATCCTTGTATTCTTTATTCACAAGGCAAGTTAATCATAGGATCTTCTCCATCAAAACTTTCTTCTGAAACACCTTCATTTTTTGAAAGGATTCAAGGAAATATTTGTGGTTCAATTCATCCTTCATCTTGTCTATTCAGATATTTATGATTTTGATAGATGTTTTTACAAGATGGTCACATGTATATCTTTTTTCTACTCGTAAGGTCGTATTTTCATAGCTTCTCACTAATTATTAAATTACGAGGTCATTTTTCAGACAACCCCATCAAGTCTATTCGTCTTGTTATTGCCAAAGCATTCACTTCAAAGACATTTGATGACTATTTCATGTCAATTGGTATCTCAGTAAAACATCATGCTTCTTATGTCGATACACAAAATGATTTAGACGAGTCATAGATAAAAAAGAATCCAATTAACGCTAGACCTTTACTCATGAAAATAAAGTTGTTTATATCTGCTTGGGGGCATGCAGTATATATTACATTCTATAAGTCTTATTCTCATTAGATCAATGGCTTATCACAAATTTTCACCATTACATCTTATTAAAGGTCAAGAACTAAATTTCTCATCTAAAAATTTGTGTGTGTGGTGTATGTCTCTATTGCACCACCACAACATATTAAGATGAGTCCACAAAGAAGATTTGTAATCTATGTGGGTTTTGTTACGTCTTCTAATTTGAGATATCTTGAACCTCTTACTAGGGATTTTTCATAACCCATTTTGTAGATTATCATTTTGACAAAATTTTTATTGTCAACTATGGGGAAAAGTAATGTTTTATCTTAAGCAAAGTCAGAATTTTTTGGGAGCAATGGGATTGCATGGATTAGATTTGTGTACAAATCAATATAAAAAGAATTATTCACTTAGAAGATATTGCAAATCAAATGTCCAATGCATTTAATGATGCAAGTAAAGTTATGAAACCGCATATACCTGTAATAAAAACACCATCAAGAATAGACACACATCAAGAGAAGGATGTCAGTGTTGATGGCATATTTGCATGTATTATTGCATCAAAAATTGATGTCTTTTGAACCCAAAAGTATTCAGGATTGTAAACAAAGAAAGGATGGGTCAAAATGAAAAGTTACAATCTATGCTGAATTGCAATCTTTGTTCAAACAAGTCCCCAACTTGGTTTGCATATGATAATAATATAATTTTATTACTCAATGTTTTTTAATTAATTTTATATAAGTTATTATTCTTATCATTTTTTTAAATAATGTTCAAACGTAGGATATTAAATTACTTATTAAGTATGATCTAAATAACTTTTTACTTTCTCTAACAATAGTGCCTCAAATGTCTTTAAATAGTGTTCGACATTATCGTAAGCATTCTTCATCATCATCATACTTGAAACATTAGCAAACCCGTCTTTCTATTTCTTTTTTATGCACAAAAAGGAAAAAAAAGCATAAATAAATGAAACATTTTATTCTTTTTGATACAAAAAGAAGAGTAAAAAATCAATCAAATGAAATTTTACTTAATTTTAAAGCAAAGTCTACAGAACTATCTTAGTTCGTATACCAACACATGAAAGGGACAAAGAGTTAAGTCATGAGTTGTTTTCTTTCTTAAACATGTAATTTCAATGCAACATTGTGCAAGGACAAATGAAATGTCAATGGTCTTAAAGTGATTTAATGTTAAAGGGAAAATGACATTTAATCCCTCTGAAGTATTGAATCGTGATAGAGGATCCCCATCAAGTTTAAAAATAAAAGCTTAATCCCTCTATCGTCAAAAGAAATCATATTATTTTTGCATGAAACCGCATTAAAAGATCTTCATTGCTTATTCTTTGCTAGTTTTAAAAGAAAACAAGTTCTTTTGGCATGAAATACAGTTTACAAGAGTTGATAAAGGGGTATATATTTTTAAAGTTTAGAGAGGTCATGTGTCACTGTCGAATAGTTCAGGGAGGTTTTTGCTTTTTTCCCAATGTTTAACCACAAATTTGAAGTGTTGCAATTGGTATAGGACCAACCAAACTTGGTACCGAAGCAAACCAAACTTTTGTATCAACAAAACCAAATATAACTTTATATATTTATAATATAAGAGAAGTGTTTAGACCTGTAGTTCAAACACCAAATGACATTGCCCCAATTGAAAATAAATGTGTTTTTCTTCGAAAATGAAACGAAAAAAATGAGATTGTGCGATATAAGGCTAGATCAGTAGCCCAAGGATTGTCATAAATACCTGACGCATATTATAAAGAAACATATTCTCCATTAATGGATGGAATCACTTTTCATTTCCGTATTAGTTTAACAACCATGGAAAATCTTGAAACTAGACTCATGGATGTTGCAACAACATATTTATATGGATCCCTTGATAAGGATATATCTATATGAGAATCCCTGAAGGTTTCAGTGTGCCAAAATACAAAAATCCAATCAGTTATACTCCTTTAGACTACAACGATTGTTGTATGGTCAAAATAATCTAGTCGTCTATGGGATAAACGGCTCAGTGAGTGTCTGATTAAATTGGGATACAAGAATAATGATGCATGCCCATGTGTCTTTATAAAGAAATCATAATATGATTTTGCTATCATCATTGTGTATGTGGATGATCTCAATCTTATAGGTACTGCAAAATATCTCATAAATACAGCCTCACTTATGAAGAGTGAATTTGAAATGAAAGAACTTGGCAGGACCAAATTTGTTTGGACATACAAGTTGAACACTTAGCAAGTAGAATTTTTATCCATCAATCACGATATACTGAGAAGGTCCTTTCTCGATTTTATATGGATAAAGCTCACCCCTTGACATCTCGATTGATTATTAGATCATTAGGTATCAAGAAAGATGAGTTTCGACCTCCAGAAGAAGGAGAAGACATCATAGGACTTGAAGTTCCATATTTAAGTGCAATTGGTGCACTTATGTATCTTGCTAATTGCACAAAGACAGACATTGTTTTTGCAATTAACTTATTAGCACGGCATAGTTCAGCTCCAACAAGAAGACACTGTGAAAGTGCATTACTGGATTTGATGAATCAAAGGATTACTAACATTTGAAATGAAGTGTTTTGATAGTATACAGGTACTCTGTCAGACAGTATGAATCAGAACTATGGAAGCTCTAGATAGAATAGTTGGTTTAGATCAGATAAGTCTTTTGGGTTCTATGATTTAGATAGTTTGTTCAGAGGGTTTGTGAGTATCAGTTTGCTTCTGGTCAGATCAGTTGTCGGATTGGTTCAAGAAGTTTAATAGATAGCCGGTGCCAAATCAGATGGGTATCAAATATAGTCTGTCTTCGGAGGTTATTTACTGAAACATGTATGTGTTGAAAGAAAACTTTGTTGACATATGGTCATAATTTTCAAAACGGGTTAGCTGGACTTCTTGAAAGAAAATTGGGGATTGATTGTAGAGTAATCCACCAACCTTGCCTATTCAAGCACACATCTTCAGTGGGAAGAACATTGAAAACGCACTTCTGCAATCAAAGCGCTCTCAAGTGCTCTCTCTCTCTCTCTCTCTCTCTCTCTCTCTCTCTCTCTCTCTCCCCCCCCTTCCATCCAAGAAAGTTTTGAAGTGCGAATCAAGAATCTGCTCATCAAGAAGATGATGATTATCGCATATCTTCAATCTCTGTGAGTTTATTTTTGCAATCGATTATGATTGATTGTGATTGAAGGATCCTGAGGGGATTGGTTGTGATCAGATCTGTTGAAATTTGATTATGTGTAAAGGTTGTAACTGAGCCTAAAAATTTTATCTGTTGAACTCTTATCCAAAGTGATCTAGTGGATTCCCTTCTTGTGTAGCACACTGCTAACAAAAGGAAGAGTGGATTAAGTTCAAAGAAGTTAGTTAATATTGATTTGAGTCTAAACCACTATAAACCTTGTGTTCTTCATTTCTTGCTTTCTTGTCTGTTCGATCTGCTAGTTGTATATCTGATTGTCTATACGATCCAGTCTATCATATCATTGGTAGATCATCATTTACATGCAAGATTCTTGATTAATATCATTTCTTGATCATCATTGACTTTTGTTAAATCAGTTAGTGGATTCTTGATAGTCTAACAGATTATTTATCTGATCCTTAGAACTGAATGTTAGAATCTTGATTAGGTAATAATATGTTCTTCATCCGTTTGTGAGCATCTAATTAGATCAGATTAGGTTTGATTGATTAGATTGTAGTTTTCGCTGTGCATAAGATTGTTAACTGTAGAAATTTAGGTTGAACAACCTATTCACCCCACTAGTCTGTTCTTGATTACAATCACGTACTTTCATTTGACATCAGAGAGATTCTTTACTTGCTTTTGTGAAGAGAACCTATTTATGATTATTCTTGTCTGACTCTGTGTGATTGCAAGATGACTAACAACAATTGGATTTTGAGACCTTCAATATGCACTATTGAGAAGTTTGGTAATTGAAAGGTTAGAATGAAAATGTACTTAGATGCCAAAGACGAGAGTCTGTTCGAGACCATCGTCAAAGGTCTGCATATTCCTCAAAAGACTAAATCTCCAACTTCCACAATCTTGGTGGAAATCCCAAAAATCTAACTGGACAGAAGATGACAAGAAGAAAGTGGCTATAGACAAGTTGGCCATTGATGTGTGTGTAAACAAGGGTCATTTTCTTAGTCAAAGTTGCTTGTTTGTGTCATTTTTATTGTTGGTTTGAGTTATTTTAGTTTGTTTATTATTTAGAGCATCGATACCGTCGTATTTTGTGTTTTTGTTATAGATACGAAGAGTTTGAAGCATTTCTGGGTGGTGAGCTGCTTGTGAAGAGTTTCGTAGTTATTTTCTAAGTTGTTCGATGATTTCATGTGAAGTTGGATGTGTTTTGAGTTTGTTTGGAGTTAAAATGATGAAGTATACTAAATTAAAGCAAAGCACAGCCGTGTATGAGGATTTCTGGAACTTCCTGGCCACGGCCAGTGCATGAGGCAGCTTGGGGCGTGCCTATCGAGAACGGGTCGTGCGCCTGAGGCATGACCGTGCTGTGTGTCCGATCTATAATGTTTATCTTTGTTTTTTTTCTAGGCAGTTTGTTACTTTTAATTCCTATATATATTCCTCGGCCTATTTTCAGAAAAAGAGAGTTCGTTTCACATTGTTTTACATAAATTTCCCAAGAGAGAAGAGAGTCGCCGACTTCATTTTAGATCTGTCTTCTTTACGATCGTAGAGAGGACTTCTAAGGACAATACGGATCTTCTCATCGTCACGCTTCATTCAACGAGGAGATCTCGTCAACCGTTTATAGACCAATCTTTATTGATCTAGGATTTCATTTCTTTGACTTTTAGTTGTATCTCGTAATGGTTGACATTGATCGTTTGATGTATTTTCCATTACGTATTATGATGATTGTAGAGTAATTTTTTAGTATGGCTAAGTGATTGGAACTCGTTCATGGATTTTATGAGACTTGTTTTTGGGTTTTACTAGTTTCATGTTCATTATTTATGGTATTATGTCGTACGTTGATTTATCTTCAATTACCAATTTTATGTAGTTTGATTGACCGTCTTATTACATTGATGACGTATGTATGCAATTAAGCACTCTTATTTGATTAATGTTAGTAGTTAAGTCATAGATTATTATCATTCTTGTTTGGTTAATCTATGTATATATGGACATGAATATGATATGACGCTCATCTTTGTTAGGTTAATATCATAGGGTGTTAACCCATATTCGTTTAAGCGACATGAAAAGTCTATGCTATATTCTTGTTTTGACATAGAGTAATCATGTTAGGTTGGTTATGTCATACTTAATGATGACCCATAATTAAGATTCGACCTTATTTTTAGTGGCTAAGATGTTTGACTATGGTGCAGTTGAAATCCAGAGTTTAGATTCGACTAAAATTTTACCTACCATAGAAGAACATGAGATAGAAATATTAGTCCATGATTAAAATGCATGACTAGTGAAGATCATTTATGCCACACACTTTATCAACTTTGGTGAAACTCTCTATATCAAACTAAAACCAAAATTTCTTTAGTGAATTCAGCCTTTATATTTTTTGTTCTT
>JAOVYX010001005.1:0-13058 GCA_035668315.1 Drosera spatulata | reverse complement strand
TAGTTGAAATGTTAACTTATGATAAGGTGTTGTATTTCATAAAATTTTAATGAAGAAACTACGTATTGTTAAAAACTAGTAATAATATATATGTTGCACATGATATAAGATGTTATATATGTAACAAAACTTGAACATATATGTTGTTGTACGTGATATTGGTGTTAAATGTATCACGTATTATAAATGATGTCCTTATAGAATTAAATTGAAGCTAATTACGAAAAAGAAGTGAACGATGTAAACAAAACATAAAAAGAAATTACGAAAAATTTATAAACTTGAATATTTGCGACGGATTCCGTCGCTAATTTATGTAATTGTAAAATTCTTTTTACTATTTAGCGACGAATTCCGTCTCTTATTTATGTAATTGTAAAATTCTTTTTACTATTTAGCGACGGAATCCGTTGTTAATATATATGATTGCAAAATGTTTTTAAGACAAAATATGTTTAGCGACGGATTCCGTCGCTAATAGTATGAGTGCAAAAATTTATGCAAAAATTTACTAAGACAAAAACTAATTACATTTGTGACGGATCTGTAACTAAATATATTTAGCGACGGATTCCGTCGTTAATTAATGTAATTGTAAAATTCTTTTTAGTTATTAGCGACGGATCCGTCGCTAATAGTATGAATGCAAATGTTTCATGAAAAAAGTTACTAAGGGATAAACTAATTACATTCGTGATGGATCCGTAACTAAATATTTTTAGCAACGGAATCCGTCGCTAATTAATGTAATTGTGAAATTCTTTTTAGTTATTAGCGACGAATCCATCGTTAAATCTGTAATTTCAAATTCCATTTCAATTTGATAGCCACTGATGTCCGTCGCTAAAAAAATATGATGTGTTTTTTCCTTTTCAGCGACGGAATTCCGTCGCTAAATGTATTAAATTTAGTGATAGGCTTTGACTTTTCGTTGCAAAAAAATAAAATTTTTTACTTGTTATTTTTGCTACGGATCCGTCGTAAAAATATATGTTTTTACGTCGGATTTTATCCGTAGCTAAATTTTTTCGTAATTAAACTGTATTTTTTTTTTTTTGTAGTGGTTGGGTGGGGGAGCATTCGTGCTATATTTTTTTCACATAAAATTCAAATAAAGAATGTAAAGAAGAATAGATAAAATCATAATCATAATGCACATTTTCTTCAACTAAAGCATCTCTACAAAAATTAATAAAAAACATAAGTCCTAAGTTTAATCCTAGGATCCATTATTGCGGCGAAACAAAATAAAAGTGGAATCCTACCGAAATACTTAACAAATGTTTGTTCCATGGAATAACAAGTCATAGAAAATAATTGTTGTTCTCTATAAGTTTGAAAAAGGCCACAATTCTCATATAATTTAATAACAACCAAATTGGAAGAAATATAGAAACTTCCCGAAAAAAATTAATCATCTCACTAAATTTTGAAAGTAATTCGGTTATTGCTTCAATGTCGGTCCATTCATTATCGAAAACCTCGTTATTTGGACATTGCATTCTTACAAAATTGCTCAAAAGACCCCTATATTGTAAAGCAAGTTTGCATATTTCATATGTGAAATTCTACCTATGTTGTACATTTAAAACCAAAGTTTTATAAGGTAATTTTTGTTCTTTATAATAACCTTTAAAACTTTGTTTTCTTGAAGAGATATATCTAATAAAAACAATGGTGTCTCTAGCTCTAGAAATAATGTTTTCAATATCTTTTAAACCGTCTTAAACAATCAAATTTAAAATACGAGCGATGCATTTAACATGAAATAATGCACCATATAGAACCGGTTTTATTTCTTGTTTTAGAGTTCTAATAGCGGAATCATTAATTATTAGTTGCATATCCAAACTAATCAAAAATATTTTAGATTTAATTCCATATTCGCTCGCGACGTTTAATATAGTAGTCGCTATATTAGAGCCGGTGTGAGGATGCTCAAAATATCAAAAAGAAAGAATTCTTTTTTATAAGGTCCAATTTAAATCAACAAAATGAGAAGTAATGCAAATAAAAGGAATACCATGAGTAGAAGTTCAAACATCGAAAGTAAGTGACACGGAATTAATTTTCAAAAACATGTCAATCAAAATATTTTTTTCTTCTTTCATTCTTTTAAAACAATCTCGCTTAAAGATAGAACGGGAATAAAATTTGACGGTCGGATTTAAAGATTGTAAAACATATTCCATGAATTTTTCGTGTTCAACCATAATAAAAGCACTTTCCGTACAAATAATGTACTCGACAAATTTTCGACGATGTTGCTCGTCGGTATATCTAAAGGTTGAAGGGCCGACGTCGGTAAGTTGAATTTGGGTTTGGCTAGAGCCGTTTTCTCCATGTTGTGCTAAACACGCCCTAATATGTCGACCATAAGTACTTTCCGTACAAATAATGTACTCGACTAATTTCCGATGATGTTGCTCGTCGGTATATCTAAAGGTTGAAGGGCCGACGTCGGTAAGCAGGATTTGGGTTTGGCTGGAGCCTTTTTCTCCATGTTGTACTAAACACGTCCTAATGTGTCGACCATAAGTACCTGTACCATCATTCTTTTTATAAGCATAATTATGAGTTTTGCAAATCTTACATAACAAGCGGATCGTCCAGGTCAACTTCTCGTTGCTCCAAGTATGGCCACACCCAAGACGTCTTTTTTCGACCTTTCACTTGAGACGAGGCTGGTCCGACTACGTCGGAAGGTGTATCTTCGAAATCATCCCCGTCGGAGTCGAGGTCCACCTCGGGAATGGTATTTACATTACCGATATGAGATGAATCTACCTCCTCCCGTCTTGGATATTTCCTTGAAGTTGAAGATGATCGACGACCATCTTGGAAGCCATGATTTAAAGTATTCAAGTGTGAAGAATGAAAATAAATGAATGTTAGTAGATTGAGAATTGAGAAATAAGAATTGAGAATAATTGTAATTGTGAGAAATAAAATGAATTGATTGTGTATTTAGAGTTCAAAAATTATCTATGTGACCATTATATCCTCAAAATTAATCGTTTATAGCCGTTACATAAGGTTAATTTTGTAAAAAAAAAAAACCCAATGATTGGAATTTTTTTGGAGGCACTGCAACACTGCTTGTGCACTGCTTGCTGAGTAAAAAGGGAGCCATTGGAGGAAAATAAAAGAAACTAGCCATTAGGTTAGGTTAAAAAAAAAAAAAAAAACTAGCCGTCGTTAGAAACTAGCCGTTGGGACAAAAGGAAAAGAGATTTTTTTTTTATTAATGGGCCGGTCTTTAATAGTATCATAAAAAATATAAAAAAGATGTTGTCGTGTTGACTTGTTTCTTAATGGGCCGGTTTTGGACTGAATCGGTCCGGGCCAAATGGGTTGGTCCGGTTCCGAGTCTCTAACGGTCTCGGGCTAGGCCGGGTCATGGTTCAACGGATCCCCAACCCAACCCAACCTGATGCAGCGGTTCGATTATGAACCGATCCGCGATATCATCATATGGGCTGGGTCGGTTTTTGAATCGGAGGGGCCAGGCCGGGCCGGTTTGACGGGTTAACCGGTTCATTGCCAATCTCTATGCCAAGTAGCTCACTTGCAAGGCTGCGAAGTCATCCTAAATGCGATGGGTACAATCACGTTGTTTCACTGTTCCCTTTATTACGTAGATCTTTGCCGTCCTTGACGTGGAGATGAGTGGGCGGATCGCTTTCAAACAGTTGCTCATAGTTTCCCCTCTTCCTGTTATTTCTCTTCTGCATCTGAGAATTACCATTTTTATGTTGAAAGTTTTGGAAGTCCAGTTATATATGTCGACTAATCCAATAACAAGATCGTTATAGATAGATTTAGAATATCAAATAGATATTGAAAACAAACATATATGAATGTCACCATTCGCAACTAGCGGAAATAACTTTCGACGAGTACGCAATTGAATAGATCAGATCCGTAAAACCGTAGCACAAACAAAACATAGTTTACATGCTCCACTTTTCTAATTCCTCTGTTAGCCGGTGTCGATGAGTCATCATTGATAGTATAATTCGGATTAGAAAAGGTGATCGAGTTGATATTTATAGAGATGTAATAATTATTGGGTCAATAAATATCTATCAAATTCATACTAACCAGCCCAATATTAGACTAACTAAGAGCACGTTGTCTCAACTGATAGACTAACTAATTAATCCGATTTTACTTACAACAATTAGTATAAGCCACAAATGGAGATTTATTAAGATAAATTATAATATATGTTGGTCCATAAACATGTGAATTCTGACCAGCAGTTGTGCGCTAGAACCAGTAGGTTGGCTCTCCTTTTATTTGTTTTTATTATGAATTTCCGGTGCTTGTAGTTCTTACATGGAGCATTATATGTGATGAAGCACCCATCATTCCGACGAGCTTGTGAAGTGGCTTTTATTAATGCAAGTACCGCAGGAGAGAGTTATATTTCTGAGTAAGAGGTAAGATGCAGATTTCACTACGTCCGGTTGATTCGTGTCATGCTTGGCATTCACATTTTGTTCAGTGTATTCAAATTTCTGAGTCATTTTTTCAGTTCACGGAATTTGTTAAACTCGCAGTTCCAAACATGAGTATAGATAAGGTAAAGAGATTGCTTTACTATGCTAAACTTTCATATTTTTTCTCTGTTGATTTTGTTTATTCTTGTAACTTTCGCAGTTAGTAGTACTTGTGAATGATATTTTGACTTGAGCAACTTTGCCTTCTGATATCAACCCACTGGCCACGAGTGCAAAGCATGTCAAAGGATGTGTTTTGGGCGGCTCGCTGATGATTTTCTGGAAATGTTAGAAGCATGAAATACGCAATCCTGTGTAATCGGTGTTGTTGGATACTTGTTGTTTCCTATCTTTTGGCTTTTTGTCATCCTCAACTCTTTTCATATCTCCTGATGATAGTTTATGCCTTTATGGTCTGTAGGTCTCTGATCTCTTTCATATGTTCGACAACGATGGCGATGGGAAAGTGAGCAAGGATGATTTCATCAGTTGTCTGAAGAGAAACCCGCTGCTGATCGCAATCTTCTCACCTCTTGCACAGAGGCACTTAGAAACTGCAAGTGAAAGAATGTTGGAGGAGTTGACATGAGTAAGTTATGTGGAAGATCTTTGACGGATCATGAACGCGGAAAAACAACATACAATAACATAACAGATATCCTATCTCATTTTGCTCGCAATTTTTCTTAGGAACTCTCAATGGCTCGAGTTCCTCAACTTGTTGTCCAAGTGACTGCTGATACTAATTGTGATTATATTGGATTCTCGTTTTTATGTCGAATTTATGTAGACTAGGTGTTTTATGAGTTTGATATCGCTAATTGTGATATATGTATGGTTGGGAGAAGAAAGTCGCCTTTGTGTTACAGTTCATAGAAAAATGGGCTGGGATAAACATTAGGTTGATCATCGTGTAATTATGCAGGGCTTGCCTGCTAACTTGGACCAGACCAGCCTCTTGCACCATCATTAATCCTTTAGTGTGCGAAGAGGACTACAACTCAGTATTTTCATGTTTTTCTTAATGTTATATCGATGAATCAATTTTATCGATGATAAAATGTCCATGATTACTATGTAGTTTAGCGTTTCTGCTGATCAAGCCATTTATACAAAGGGTATGAGAGAAAGAGAAGAAAAACCACGAGTTGAATCGTCTAACATGGCTTTAATATTATCATATGTTTTTCCCCCAAATATGATGTCATATGTCAAATTAAAATATGCCATACTAAATAAAGAAATATTAGAGACAACTTGCTACGCACAAACCCAGATATGTAGAATTGAAAAGGGGGGAAGTAGAAGAATTGAGAGAGAAAATCACAGAAACAGAAAGGAGAGAGAAATTCAGAGCAATAATGAGAAATATTTGTTATAACATCATAATCGTTCCCTTATACTACATTCCTCATTATATAGAGTGTAACGTTAAGCGTGACAACCCTGGCCATGGCATGCCCTGCTCGCGTGCTCACCCTACGGCCCAAGGCCCATTGCTTATGGTGAAGCCCAATAACCTCTACGGTTCAAGGCCCAACATAATATTCCGTTATTATAGAAAATGACGAAAACGATAACTTAAAAATATCACACATCAAGTTCTCTCCCTCTTCGAGACATTCTTGTCCACAATAGTGGATTGTCAAGGTACCGTAGCTTCATCATCTGCAAGTCTTCCCAAGTAGCATCATCAACTGAATGTCCTACCCCACCACTGCGTCCTCTCTTTCCCAAACGCCTATCCAATACAGTCCCAGGAGTACGCTTCTGGATTTCCTCCACAGCATAATGGGCAAGTCAGGACTGCTAGAAGTTGCTCCCACCCTCCTTTTCGGTAAGGAGACACATCAAATACATTGTGTATTTTGGCATCATAAGGAAGAGCCAACCTGTAAGCCACCTTACCCACTTTGCCAACACTTCAAAGGGTCCAAAGTACTTGGGAGTCATCTTCTGTGCAGCCCTTGTGGAGTCATTTATATTTTTTGTTATTTTATAAATAAAGTTATCAAATTAAATTTATAAATAAATTAATTATCAAAATGGATCTATTTTTAAAATGTAATGAGAGAAAATATTCTACGCAATCTTAAAATGAAGACGTCGTACACCTTCAATACAAGAGAAGGCGCCTTGCGTCTTTAGTTAGGATGAATTAGTTAATGCTGGTGATGTTGGTATGGACATAGGTGAGAGAGACAAGGGTATTGGTGCTGGTATGGGCATAGAAAGGCACCTTGCGTCTTCATTTTAGGATCGCGTAGGGCATCGTCTTTCACTATATTTTGAAAATAAATTCTTTTTGATAATTAATTTGTTTGTGAACCTACTTTGATAATTTTGTTTATAAAATGATCCAAAAATATAAAAAAAAACTCCCTTTTGTGCCACAAATTGCTGCCTATATGCCTTTAGCTTCAAGAACACCCAATCTCCTTCCTCAAACTCCCTTTTCACTTCTTTTCTTATCAGCTGCCTCTTCATCTTTTCTTGAGCATGCTTAAGATGATGTCTTAAGTAGTCAATCATGGTTTGTCTTTCTCTCAACTTTTAGTCCACTGATGCTACCTTTACATCTCCAACCAAATAAGGAATATGTTCTAAAGGGGCCTTGTCATAGACCACCTCGAAGGGAGTCTTTCGTATATATGAGTGGTAGGAGAAATTATACTACCATTCATCCAAGGATAACCATGAGACTCAATCTTTAGACATATATCTAAGGTAGGATTCAAGGGATCTATTCACCACCTCTGTTTGGTCTTCGGTCTGTGGATGGTAGTTAGTTGAATACTGCAACTGAACTCCCTTTTTGTTGAACAATTCTTGCCAAAAATAGCGCATAAAAAAAAGATCTCGAACACTTAAGATCTTTTAAGGGACTCCATGTACCTTGAAAACCCCATCTATGAATGTCAGTGCCACCATAGCTGCTGTAAATGATGCTGGAAGAGCCAAGAAATGAACATATTTACTCAGCCTATCCACCAGCACCAAGATAGTCTCCTTAGCCTAAGAAGCAGGCAACCTAGCAATGAAGTCCATGGACAGCTTAGTCCAAGTCTCCTCAGGAATAGGTAGAGGTTAAGGCTTGGCAGGAGAAGCCACATTCTCATACTTATAATCCTGACATACTTCACATTCCCTTAAAATATTCCTGATATTCCTTGTTATCTCTTTCCAACAAAACATGTCACTTGTCTTCTTTTGTGTCACTTGCACTCCAGAATGACCTCCCAAGAAAGAGTCGTGCACCAAGTACAGAATTTTCCTCATTAGATCTGAAGATGAGGGAATAACTAGCTTTCCCTTTCTTCTGAGGTAGTTTTGTGATCAAGTATAATACGGATATGAGGCAGGGTCCTTCTCTAGGTCGTTTATTATTTGTTTCAACTTGTCATTTTGCTTCCATCCCATCTTAATTTCCTTCATCAGTTCAGCAGATAGGGTTTCTAGCACCATAGTCATGACCTGAACACTACAGTTCAGCAGATAGGGTTTCTAGCACCATAGTCATGACCTGAACACTACTCACCTTTGATAATACATCTGTCCCAACATTTTCCCTTTTCTCTATATAACTCACCGTATAGCCACATCCCATGAGTTTGGTGAGTCATTTGTGTTGGTTAGGTGAGCTTATACGTTGTTGCAGATTGTATTTCAGGCTTTAATGATCAGTGAAGACCTTGAAGTGCCTTCCCAACAAATATGACCTCCATTTTTCAACAACAAACCCCAGGTCCAAGAGCTTCTTTTTATACAGTGATAGATCTTGGTTTTTAATAGACAAAGAGGTGCTAATGAAAGTTATGGGATGTCCCCCTTGCATCAGGGTTGCTCCAGGACCAGTACTAGAGACATCTGTTTCAACTACAAATTCTACTTCGAAGTTAAGGTGCCTTCAAAATGACTCCTTCCAATTCTTCAAAGCTTGTTTGAGCTTCAATAGACCATTTTAACACATCCTTTCTCAACAAGTTTGTCAGTGACTTATTCATCGTTTCATACCCCTTAATGAAGCGTCTATAATATCCAGTTAGTCCAAAAATCCCCTTAACTATTTCACAATCTCAGAAATTGACCAATCTACTATGACAGTAATTTTCGTTGGATCAGTTGTCACTTCTTGCTTCGATATGATATGACCCAGGTACTCAATGTGGTTTGACCCAAAAGACACATTCACTTTTCTTGACATAGAGCTCATGTCTTCTCAGTACAGGCAGTGCAATTCTCAGATGAGAGAGGTGAGACTCCCAAGAGAGGCTAAAGACCAAGATATCATCCAATAAAACCAAGACAAGTTTTCTGAGGTATGGTTTGAAAAGATCATTCATGAGGTTTTGAAATGTGGAGGGTGCATTTGTGAGATCAAAGGCATCACCAAAAATTCATAATTTCCCTCCTGTGTGCGAAATATAGTTTTGGCTATGTCAGGAAGGAACATTCGGATTTGCTGGTAGCTTGACCTCATGTCTGTCTTGGAAAATACAGTGCAGCCATGAAGTTTATCAAGCAGTTCTTCAATCACAAGGATGGGGTATTTTTTCTTCATTGTATATTAGTTGAGCTCCCTAACAACAATTCACACCCACGTAATGACAAGATCATGATATCAGCCTCAAATTCCGTATCCATAATGCTCCATGTAACACCCTTGTAGATTGATATGGTCTCTAAGACACTCCCATCAGCCACCACCACCTGTAAAGACTTGCTCATATCTTGCAGAACACGTCCCATCCTCCTAACTGCCTTCTTACTATGAAATTATGTGTGCTACTGAAATACCAAAAAAAATTCAATTCTTATAATATATATTTGAAATAAAATATACGTACACTACGTATATAATGAACGCACGAATAAATATTATGGGTTTTTGTCATATAAGTCCCTTAAATCTTTCTTAATTTTAAATAAGTTCTTCATATCTTCATAATTCTAAGTTAGCCCCTCGAATCTTTATTTATGGGATAAAATGATCCATACAATTCAAATCTCCTTTAATGCTGACAATGTAATTGTGATATTTTAAGAATATCTTCGATTCGTATTTAATTTGTTCATATTTTTAGATAAAATAGACATTGACTTGAAAAAATAATGATAAAATAGAATTATTTTGTTTAAAAGTAAAGATTATTTTGTCTCAAAATAAATATTTATGGGATTTCATTGGAATTATAAAGTTTTTAAACTAAAAAATGGATTGCTATTTGGAATAATAATTTGAAGGATTAATTTAAAATTATGAAAATTTGAGAGATTTATTTGGAATAACAAAGATTTGAGGGACTTATATGACAAAAACCCAAATATTTAAACAGAGAACGTTACAACCTTATGAATATTGCGTGTTAAACAATTTTATCCCGAAAAGATCAGATTATTAAAAGAAATATAATATTGATATTTTTGAAAAATTAAATCGACAAAGATAAGTTATTGATGGATGAATATCACGAAACATGGATAAATATATTATACAGAAAGTAAAGTGAAGCTTCTTGGAGAAGCTAACCAAAGATATTTTTGGGATTGTTTATGATTGGTTGACCTGAACGTCACCATCCCCCTCTTTCATTTCACATCCCAGCTACTTTCTCTCCTCATCCTCACGCTCTCTGTCTCTCCTTCTCTAAACACCATCACCAACACCCATGGTACTATCTTAATCAGCTGCGATTGACCGTGCGTCGTCTCTTCCTGGTCGTCGACGACCTGTCTCCTCGCAGCCATCAACAGGTAGGCGCGACCCGACGATCCTTGATTTCGCTCTGTTTCACACAAATTTGACCAAATCATTTTCATCTGAAGCGGTTATCGCCTGCCACCTACGTCATCCCCTTCGTTGATTTGATCCTTGTCTTGGCACCGCGGGATAACTCTCATCGGGATGTAACCTAACCCCGTCTCGATCCGATATAAGTAATCCCCTTTGTGTGATGTGTTGCGATGGTTATTTTGATGCGTTGGGGTTTGAAGAGTTGGTTGTGATGATGGCATGGGGTTTGATCAGATGAGGCGTATCATTTCTTTTAAAAAAAACGTGCATGGAAAATGTTACGTTTGAGATCTTCCTGAAATGTTATTAATGAGATTGAGAATGAGATTTGTGAAATAGGAGAAAAGGGATTTAATAGTATATGTATGGTGATGGTAATGTGGTGGTTAAGGAATAAGTTGTGTTAGTATTAATGGGATGTTAAAAACATAATAATGATAATGACCATGTAGGGTGAGTATATCTTTGTGTGTGTACGTATGTATGTTACATATGTACGGTCATGTGTATTATGTTTGTTATGTACGGCTTATGACTTGTGTGGTTTATATAAATTAATCACGGGAATGAATTTAAAGAAAGAGCCTTGAAAAATGATCGAGAACGGATATGATTCGTTTGTGTACCTTATGTATGTGATGGATGATAGAATATAGTTTACGATAATTATTTACCCTCTCAGGATATTAAGTGCAAATAACACTTATGTGGCACAAATAAAGGACATGATGATAAAGACCATGATTGTGTATGTGTAAATGAAACGAATATAATGAGAACGTAACAAACGACTCATAATATGTCAGAGTCCTTACTTTACATGCGTAGGTTGAGCACGGTGTGTCATTTCTTGGATCTGTTGAGATCGTGAGTTGTTGTTTGAGATGCTATGGTGATAAAGGTTGAACTTAGCGTCCCTTCTTGGATCCATAGGGATTGTTCGTTGTTTCTTTGATAGCCTTTATTGCTTTGAATAGAGTCGGTGGACATCAGTTATTTAATCTTTGAGTCATGAGTCATCGTCACGGGTGAGGAAAGGAACTAGCTCTAGGAGGGGGAGGTAGTGTCCCGTCGCTTTCAGATGCATACAGCGGCAATGTGGTCGTTTGTGGTTTGTGTTGCGGGTTACTCTTTGCAAGGATGTCCTTCTCCACGATGATATCTGGAGCCTTATTGAAAGCGCGCAAGAGGTGAGACGCATCAAAAATACAAGGTCATGTGGATCGAATTGAAAGAAAATGTGATTTCGTATTGTAGTCCGGGTAACGATTGATTTCTATACTCTGAGTCTGTCATATCTTTGAATTTTGTCTTTCGAGTCGAATCACAGACTTGTTATAATAATAAAAATAATAATAAAAAGATATGAAAACTTATGTATGAAAATATTGTTTGACATGACGTCCATATTTTTGGAGAATATTAAAATATTTTACTGGTACTTACCGATTTATCATAGGTTGACAGAGTCGCCTGCATATGAAATTCATATGCTCTAGGTTGCTAAATTTTGTGATCACAAGTTATGTATTTCAATTTTAACGGATAATTTACAGGTTAACAGTGCATTGTGATAAGATATGGGTTACATGCATATAGCTTGTCACACCTTATTTTGGACTAATGCATCACTTTAGGTTTATTTTGCTTAATTTGTAACTAAGCTGGTAATAGTTTTGCTTACTAGAAGCTTAATAAAAGTAAACATGTAATTGTGCGAAGTTAATATCATTACTGTAATATATGTAATGCTTTTTTAGTTGATTTTCTTATCTTCTATACCTCTAAACCGTTGGGTTATTAACGTTATCCTGGAGTAGGTCTATAATGACATAATAGTCACGTGTCATTCAACGTGAAAGTCAAGGTATTACGACTACCTGAATCTATCAAGACATTCTCAGGTTTCCCTTTAGCATACCCTACCAACCTCATGGTTTGGTAGGTACTACACCCAAAGAGAGCATGAGTGGAAATTTGCTGGATGTCCAGCTCCTGTTTCACTTCCTCTTCCTTCACGACCTCAATCAAGACCTGTTCCTCCTCTACCTCTTCCTACACTTCAACCATTTTCAATTTAGACCTTTTACACTTGTGTCCTGAAACAAATTTCTCATCATAGAAGAAACACAAGTTCTTTTCCCTCCGTTCCCTCATCTCCTTCTTATTTAAGATCTTATAAGGGCATGACACATAGTGGTATGGCATCCTAAATGAAGACTCGGAGTAGCTGGTGCCTTAGGATTGAAGGGAGTCTTCAGGTTGTGTTGCGAATAACCCGAGATAAAATGCGAAAACCATGAAATGATAAATCAGCAACCAAACGAAATTAATAAGGAAATTAAACGACATCAGATTTACGTGGGAAAAACCCTCAAGGGGAAAAAAAAACCCACGAAGAACGAAAATCCACTATCAAAACGTAGTTTACAGCGTTTTCTGAATCTGATCGCTCAGTATCACTTTGTGTGTACTCAAAAGCCTCTAGAGATCAGCAAAATATCGTCTCCGTCGCTCTACAATCGTCGACTAACGATAGAACCCTAAAAAACAAGCTATTTATAGGGTCCGTAAATAAAAAAAACCTGAAGCCGACCAAAATCACATGTGCTGTCCGTTTGTGCGTCTGATACTCCTTAAACTTCCGGATACTCAAGGCAACATCAACAATCTCTATCTTGACTTGAGTAGACGCACCACAACTAGTGAATCCAACTAGCGATCCTCCCGTGCCATAACCTGACACGTCTTTGCATCCC
>JAOVYX010001004.1:0-13058 GCA_035668315.1 Drosera spatulata | reverse complement strand
GAAGGGCGCTTCAGGGGTGCTATGTGATCCTAAAATACCTACCAAGTTAAAAGGAAAGTTTTACAAGACAGCTATTCAACCAGTAATGCTGTATTGGTCAGAATGTTGGGCAATTAAGTGACAGCATGTACAGAGGATGAGTATAACGAGATGAAAATGTTAAGGTGAATGTGTGGACATACAAGAATAGATAGGATACGAAATAAAGTTATCCGACAGAAAGTGGGTATGGCTCCAATAGAAGATAAGATGAGGGAGTCACGACTAAGATGGTATGGTCATGTGAAACGCAAACTAGTCACAGCTTCTGTTAGGAGATGTGAAGCTTGGGAGTTAGCACATGTCAAGAGAAGACGAGAGAGACCTAAAAATACCATGAGAGAAACCTTGAAGTATGATATGGCCTATCATAATCTTACAGAAGATGATGTACATGACAATTTGGAATGGTGCCGTCGTATTTATGTAACCGACCCCACTTGATGCGATAAAGACTTGATTCGTTGTTGTTGTTGTTGTTTGTACTTTATGTATTTATTTATTTATTTAGGTTTTTTTTTCAAATGTCTTGTGTGTCCTAAAATCCTTAAACTTTGATGTTATGAATGAGTTAAGGTGAATTGAAATTAATTGGATATGTGAATTGATTTGAGTATTCTATAATTTAATTCAAATGATTTTTTTAAACTCTTTTTTTTTTTAATGATGATTTGCTTTTCGTTTGAAATAATCCCTCTAATTTTTTTAGAGAGGTTTAATTAATTAATCTAAAGTTTCATATTAATTTTCGTATTTTGACTAAATATAAGAAACTTTCTTGAATAAAAAGTAATAATCTTGAATTATTTAATTTTTATAAGAAGGCAAACTAAATAGAAGAATACGAAAGTGAAGTGAATATAATAAATAAACGAGTTTCGTACATCGACTCAAATGCTGAAAATAACAGATTAAACCCAAACTAACTAACTCGAGTTAGGAATATAAATGACACAACAAACTGGACTTAAACTGAAATGAAATACATGAATAGTCGCACACCCTAAGCTAATCTAAACTAAATCCTTTAAAACACAAAGACATGAAAAACAAGGACTAAAATATATAAAATCACATTGATGGTAGTGGTGGTGACAGCCAGTTCTATTGAGGGAACTGGTCGAAGAAAGCATTCCGGCGCTGTTCTATGCGTTGAAGGGTAGCCATCATATCCAGCGAACGCTCGTCCATCAAATCAATACCCTCTCCCTAGCGTCGCTGCTCCTCTACTATGGCTCTCTGAATCCTTTCTAACCTCTGTATTACAGCCCTCCAGTCATAATGAGAGCTGAATGGTAGATCGTCGTGCTGAGGTGGAGGGGGCTGGTAGTAATGAGGCTGCTCGTACTGCTGCTGCTGCTAGTAGCCTCCAGCATAGGCAATCGGAAAACCCAGCTGGTATTGTGAATAGTCAATAGGCTCATGAACAGGTGGAACAGGTGCACTAGGCATCTTAACATCCTGGTGTGCAGCTGGAGGAGGTGGCGGTGAAGCAACTCTAGGCTGAGCAGGCTCTCCGGCCTGAAGTCTCGATAATCCCTAATTCCTGGGATCTCTGACAGTCTGCTGGGGGTGGAAGAAGTCTCTTAGGCTCACGCGCATCTCTTTGGCAAACATAATAATTTTTGCCTTCTTTCTTCAGCATCCTTGAGTTCTTTAGCAGGGTGATGTCAATGGGATCTCTTGGCCTATCTGCCTCAATAGCACTCAAATCAATCCTGAAATACTCCGCCAAGGGAGTAATCAAGTCTCCCATGTCTATGCCTCCAGTCATAGCCATAGCATGATACATCAGTCTCTGTGCTACAAATTATCCCGTGCAAACACGAGATTCAGCAGACTGGTCATTAAGGCCATATAGCATACAACTCCTTTTCTAAAACTGAACCCTTACTCTTCTCCATCCCTAAGATCGTATTGGCTATAAACCAATGCGCAGTGCGAATAGCTGGGTTACGGAGCTGAGTACTTTTAGCATCTTTAGGTTCAAACACCCTTTCACCGGGGACTCTTTCCTAGAAGGAGTTTTGATCACTCTTAAAGTCACCAGGCATGTCCTGTTCTCCCCCAAGCTTAAAGCCATAAGCTGTGGAGCACTCGTTCATATTCATAGAGCGAGGCTCACCTGCCAACTGAAATGTGATAGCATCCTCCTCAGGGTCTTCTGGAGGTAACTCCTTGAATGAGCAGTTGATCGTGCTAAAGACCTCCAAAGTGAGACTGGAGTATGAATTCCATTTCTTAAGGAGAAATTTATCTGCCCATTCTGTCCACATCGTTCCATACCCCGATCTTTCTCAAGTCATCTAAATCAAACCATCATGTTGGAAACATTGCCCTTTTCTCCAACTTCCTAAGCCGGTAATGATTAACTCGTGGTATCTCACAAGTTAATGGATAAGTGGTAAGTTATTCCTCCTCATCCTCGACTTGATCCTGAATTGGTGGATTTGAAGAGGAAGCTTGATCTCTTCTTGGCCGTTTGGCCATCTTCTTGACTCGTCGAGGTGGATTTGACATGTTAAATTGTCAAAAACTTTCCAAGATAAAAGTGAACAACACTGGTTTTTCACCTATACGAAAAGAGCATAAAATAATCAAAACTGGGCCAAATTCATTCAAACCAAGGCCAGGGACATTTTCTTGTCGTCGAATAGATATATGTAGAGTATTCATTCGATCAAAATAAACTAGAAATTAAGATTTCATACCTAAGGTTTCATGAAATCAAATCGTTGAGACCCTCAAATCAAAATATTTCCGGACGAATGAAAGCTTGATGCGAGTGTATTTGATGGTATGGAGTTGAGTTTGAATAATTTCAGAGTGATTTGAGATGATTTGGTGTGAAATGATTGAGAGAAATTTCCTTTTGAGATTGTTTGGAGTGAAAATGAGATTAAAATCTGAGGAATTTGGTCTTAATGCACGTCATAAGCTGTGTAACGATCATTACGGCCCCCTGTAACGGTCGTTACAAACCAGAAATAAGCCCATTTGTTTTTTAAAAATTCCAATTTGGTCCATTATGTTTCTAACTCATTCTAAACACTTAAAATACATCATTTGCGATGTGTTTCAGCAATTTTCGTAGATCAAAACCACCGTACGATTTTATAAAAATAAAACAAAACGAACGAAGTAAAAACTAAACTAGTGAAAACTTAAAAACATGGGTTGTCTCTCACGAAGCGCACTTGTTTAACGTCATTGGCTTGACGTCGTTAAGCTCAGTTAACGCTTTGAAGTCTGTCTCACCACTTCTAATGGAATTTCGTCCATCCATGATGAATCTTTAAGCTTATCGAAACGCTTAAGACGATGACCATTAACTTTGAAGATTTTTCCGGTTTCTTCACTCTCAATTTTCAACCGTCCCATATTCATAAACCTTCTTAACAACAAATGGTCCTTCCCATATGGATCTCAATTTCCCAGGAAATAATCTCAAACGTGAGTTATAAAGAATAACTTTATTGCCCACTTCAAAATGTTTTCGAGAAATATTTGCGTCATGAAGTTTATTGGATATCTCTTTATAAAGCGCCGCATTTTCATATGCGTCATGACATAATTCATCCAGCTCAGATATTTGGAGTTTCCTGTTTTTCGCACAATCTCGGTATTTCAGATTCGTCTCTTTAATGGCCCACCGAGCCTTATGTTCAATTTCAACAGGTAGTTGACATGCTTTACTATAAATAAATCTCTAGGGAGACATCCCTATTGGAGTTTCATATGCTGTGCGGTATGCCTATAAAGCATTATTTAATTTATTGCTCCAATCTTTCCTTTTGGGATTGACTATTTTCTCCAAAATAATCTTAATCTCTTAATTGGAGACTTCAGCTTGTCCGCTCGTCTTTGGATGATAAGTTGTCGAAATTCTATGCTAAACATTATATTTTTTTTTCATAAGGGTGTCCATTAACTTATTGCAAAAGTGGGTTCCTTTATCGCTAATAATACCCTTGGGTACGCCAAATCTGTTAAAAATATAATTTCTCACAAATTCGACTACCACTTTAGCATCATCAGTTCTTGTTGGAATAACTTTCACTCATTTAGAGACGTAATCAACTGCCAGCAAAATATAGTTATAACCTTTTGAGCTCGAAAATGGCCCAATAAAGTCAATACCTTATATGTCAAATAATTCACATGCTAGGATATATTTTTGAGGCATTTAATCTCTTTTAGTGATTTTGCCTATTTTTTGGCGTTACTCACAGCTCTTCACAAACTTATACACATCCTTATTCAAGAATGGCCAATAAAATCCACATGATAAAATTTTGTGAGCTGTGCGTCTCACTCCAAAATGTCCACCAACATCATAGGAACGATAGTGCTGCAGAATTGAATTAATTTCATGATCAGGTATGCACCGTCTAATTATCCCATCAACATAGAATTTTACCAAAATTGGGTCATCCCAAGAATAATATTTTGCATCACTCTTAATCTTGTTTTTCTGATGTCTCGGAAGGTCACTTGGTAGCTTCTTGGTAAGTAGATAATTTACTAGATCAACATACCAAGAAGCGTAGCCATGTGTAGAGTATAAATACTCATCTGGAGATAATTCAGAAATTTGGATAGACTCTTGAGTATTTGTTATGCATGATAAATGATCAGCAACATAATTCTCAGCACCTTTCTTGTCTCTAATCTCTATATCAAACTCATGTAATAGAAGAATCCATCTCAAAAGACGAGGTTTCGATTCTTTCTTCTGTAAGAGATATTTTAGAACAGCATGATCAGAGAAAATGATTACTTTTGTGCCCAATAAATAATTACAAGGGTCTTGGACGCAAAATAAATTATTACGTTGCAAGGAAAAAATAATTGCATAAAGCTCTTTCTCACTAGTAGTATAATTACTTTGGGCCTCATCAAGGGTCTTGGACGCATAATAAATTACGTGAGATACTCTGTCCCCTTTTTTACCAAGAAAAGCCCCCACAACTTTGTCGCTAGCATCACACATAATTTCAAATGGATAATTCCAATCAGAGATTGAATAATAGGAGTAGAAACCGATTTTTCTTTCAAAGTATCATAGGCATTTTTCTTTCAAAGTACTTTCAAACTGATAGAAAAAGTAAATTCAGACTCCTTTTTTAGTAAATAGCTTAAAGGATTTGCTATTTTTGAAAAATCTTTAATAAATCCACGGTAAAAACCAGCATGTCCTAGGAAAGCACGTACTTCTCGAACGCAAGAGGGATACGATAGAGATTTAATGACTTCCACTTTTGCATCGTCTACCTCCAATCCCTTAGCGGAGACGAGATGTCGCAACACAATTTCTTTTTCTATCATGAAATGATATTTTTCATAATTAAGTATCAGATTTGTATCGATACATCTTTTTAATACCATTTCAAGATTTTTCAGACATTCATCAAATGAATTATCATAAATAGTAAAGTCATCTATGAAAACTTCAATAATATGAGAAATGTAATCCGAGAAAATTGACATCATACACCTTTGGAATGTAGCCGATACATTGCATAAACCAAAAGGCATACGTCTATATGCATAAGTATCAAAGGGGCATGTGAAAGTTGTCTTTTGTTGGTCTTCAAGAGCAATTACTATTTGGTTATATCCAGAATAATCATCCAAAAAACAATAATGAAACCTTCCAGCTAATCTCTCAAGCATTGGTCCATGAAAGATAACGGAAAATGATCCTTGCTAGTTGCTGAATTTAATTTACGATAATCAATACATACTCTTCAACCATTTTGAATTCTTGTGACGATCATTTCACCATTATCTTTCTCAATGACAGTAAGTCCTGTTTTCATAGGCATAACATGAATTGGACTGACCCATTGAGAGTTGGTATTGGATAAATCACTCCAGCATCGAGCAATTTTAAAATCTCATTTTTTACAACCTCCATCATAGGTGGATTTAATCGTCATTGAAGCTCACGAGATGGTTTTGAATTATCTTCTAATAAAATTCGATGCATACAAGTGGAGGGACTAATTCCTTTGATATCAGCGATTGTCCAACCAATTGCTGTCTCATGTCTTTTTAAGACATTAACTAAAGCTTCCTTGGAAATTTGTCAATTGGCTTGAAATAATGATGGGTAAATTTTGTCCATCTCCCAAGTAGGCATATTTTAATTGAGCTGATAAGGGTTTTAGCTCGAGATTTGGAGGATATACCACAGAGGGTTGAATCTTATCATGATTTACAGGTAATTCAAGTATTTTCACCTCTTCATGATTTTTCAATCTTTCTTCAAGGAATGTCAAATCATGATCATAATTTTTAAGTAGAAAATCTTTTTCCTCCCTATCGATTTGCATAATTGCTTCCATGAATTCGTACTCATTGAAATTTAATAATTCCTCTTCTAGTGATGTGAAGGAATTTAATGAGCAGACTGAAAAAGGTTCATCACTTGGATGTTTCATGGCATCATAAATATTAAAAATAATTATATCGTCATCAAATTCCATGGATAATGTGCCACCATTCACATCAATTTTTGTATTGGCAGTTCTTAGAAAAGGTCTCCCTAACAAAATTGGGGCCTGTGAATTTGAACTTAATCCATCATCTATTTTCTAAAGATAAAAATCAGCAGGAAATACTAGCTCATTCACCTTGACTAAAACATCTTCAATTACACGTATAGGATATGCAACGAACCTATCAGCAAGTTGAATGATAACTCCGGTTGGTTGTAATGGTCCTAAATTCAAAGAACTCCAAATTTGTAAGGGCATCATATTAATTGACGCTCCCAAATCAATTAGGGATTCAGAAATTTTTGCACTTTCTATCATACAAGGGATTGTAAACATGCCAGGGTCCTTTTCTTTTTGAGGTAGACTCTTCTATAAAATAACAGAGATATTCTCACTAACCATAACACGTTCATGACCCTTAAGGCGTCTTTTATTGGTGCATAGCTCTTTCAAAAATTTAGCATATCTCGGAATTTGCTTTATTGCATCCAATAAAGGTATATTCACCTCTACCTTCTTGAATAGTTCAAAAATATCTTTCTCTATTTTAGTCTCTTTATCCTTTGCCAAACGTCTCGGGAATGGAGCAGATGAGGTTTGTTTTTTCACTGCCTGGTCAGAATTATTTTTCTCAATTATTTGGGGTTCGTCATGACTTTAGTCATGATCATTACCACTTTCATTTTGAACTCCCAATTCATTTTCAACTTCCCTTGATTTTGGTTTAACTCCCTATAACTTCTTTCCACTTCTCAGCATTATAGCATTTGCATTCTCTCGGGGATTAAGTGGTTGAGAAGGAAGTTTGTTACTCATTTGAGCCTTCAACCGGCTCATATCAGAGGCTAGTTGACTGACTTGGCTTCGAATTATTTTAATATCAATTTTGGATTCCTTAGCATCCTTTTGCATAGCCATTTGAGTTGCAGTTATGGATTTAACCATATCTTCAAGTGACATTCTACCTGAATTGTCCTGATTAGTTGAGAAATTATTCTATGGCACCTGATAAAATCCAGGAAATTTAGGGAATAGAAGGTGCATTATTTTGACCTCCCCAATGGAAATTTGGATGATTCCTCCAAAGGCTGATCTGCATTATAGTTCCACTGATGTTGCCTTGGTTGACTTGGTGGGCCTGGAAATCCAACGCCATTAGCTTTCTCTTCTTATAAAATCCGACAAGAATCAGTTGGATGTCCCATATTCTAACAAATTCCACAAGCTTTTACTTGAGGAATGCTATTATTTATAGTTAGGATTTTAGTAAGCAAATTAATTAATTGATCAAGCTTTTTGTTAGCAGAACTAGGAAGCGAGGATATTTCTTGGACATCACAAGGATGTGCATCATCGCGATTGAAATATTGAGAATTGGCGGCCATCTTTTCAAGAATTTGACGTGCAACTCGTGGTTGTTTGTCTTGAAGATCACCCCCACATGCTACATCAACCAATCCTCTGTCTGCTGCAAAGAGTCCTTGATAAAAATATCGTATGAGAAGATTTTCAGAGAATCGATAATTTGGATAGCTTCAGCATAGACGTTTAAAACGTTCCCAATACTCATGTAATAATCCCCCCATTTTTGGTCTAACAGAGTAGATTTGCTTCTGAATAATCATGATTTTAGAGGTGGGAAAATATCTATCAAGAAATAGGAATTTCATCTACCCTCATGTATTTACTGTTCCCTTAGGTAAGTCATAGAGCCAATTTTTTACGACATCTTGGACGCTAAATGGGAAGGCTCTAAGCTTAATGACTTCGTCAGTTACTCCTTTTGATTTCATGTTTGCACAAACTATCCGAAATTAATTTAAATGCCGATGAGGGTCCTCACCAGGCAAACCGTGAAAAGGTGATAATTTATGTAAAAATTCAGAATTAGGTTTAAAATTTTCTTGAATATCAGAAAACACGATACACAATGGAGGTTCATTTGTATCATCATATTCAGCTAACTCCCTCAATGTGTGATGATCAATTTGAGGTTCTTGAACAATTTGAGCATTCTGATTATTTTGATTATTTAGAGGAATATTGCCTTGATTGTCTATCATATTTAAATTTGCGAATTCAATTGGGGAAAAACTATGTCGATCGTTGATATTAGAGGATGAAGAAGAAGGTGTTGTGTTCGAGATTGCAATAAGATGTTCAAATTGTATTATTTCGAATTCACTCATGATTTTTCGAACTTGATTATTTGTAATCCTACTACTTCTCAATTCAAAAAGACTAAAAATTTTGAAATATCAGAATAATTTAATATTCAAAGATTTATTTTAGGAAATCAATAAATTAAAACTAATTTCAAAAAACTTAGTAGAGCTAAGTACTGATCAAAACAGACAAAAATAATTCTATTGACACAGCGTTACCGTCGCCAACAACAGCGTCAAAACTTGACACGTCCGTCACAAGGCGGTCAAATTAGATTAATAATACTCTTACTTACACTCTAGTTGTATTGTAATTAATTGCAGTAGTGGTAGTAAGGATCGAACCCACAGGGACGGTTGGTGCAATGTTAAAACTTGTAATGATCATGACGAGACCCTACCGACTTCATGAAATGTAGTAACTTTGGGGGGGAGGGGGGGGAGGTTTGTTTGTCTTACTAATTAAACCAAGTAAATAACTTAAATTAAATAAGCGCAATCGAACTCGTAGAGAATGTGAACTAAGGTGTTCTTTGTATGGTAAAAATATAGGGAGGTTGATTAATTACGTTCTACCTTTTAAAGAATAATCATTGATGATTATCATATGGTTTTATTATTGTAGAAAGGTTTGATTGTAATACTTTTGGGCATTAAATACTGCATTCGGTAGAATATAATTACCAATGAGCTTGAATAATTAAACTATTAATTTCTAACATACCGATGAGCTCATATATGTTAAAAGATAAATAAATTGATTAAAAACAAGAGAATTCACCAAACATGAACATTAATAGTAATAACCTTAAACTATCATGTTCACATGCAATCAATCATAACATCATGACAATGAGCTTAATTTATGAAATTTATTTGCTACCAACTTAACCACTTAGTACGATTATTAGCTAGGTTATAATATCAATAAGTGGCCAAACTAATTGATTTCATAACATATTATTGATTAAAGTCAGATTTCATGCATCAATCAACATATATGAATCTGATTTAGGTGATCTATTTCATCTCATGATCCAATATAGCTAGAATTTCATTAATCTTTCTCCACAAAGTAACTACTCACTCATGATCATGAACATCATCACACACATCACACAATCGTGTATCATCATCTCTGAAATAATAGTTCAACACTGATAAGGAGACAATACAACGCTACATAGAAGAGATCCGATGTTAAAATAATGAGATCCAACGCCTACACTTTGATCCAATGTCCACAAGAAAGAAAATCGAGGATCTCTAATATAGGGTTTTAGAACAAACGAACGAATGAAAGCTCTGAAAACGATCTCTCTAAAACTCTCTAAAATAAATAAAATACAAGGGTATTTATAAAAAAATCCGAAAAACAATCGAAAATTTTAATAAAACAAACAAATCTGGCATGCTGACCTGTGTAACGGTCGTTACAGGCCCCCTGTCACAACCGTTACACAGCTTAATTTCTAGAAAACACGATGCAAGATCGTAACGACCGTGACACTTAAGTGTAACAATCATTACACAACTTTGACCTCCAGAGATGACCTCCAAACGCTGTAATGGTCTTTAAAATGGAAAAGCTTAGTCGTTACAGCTCAAAAACACATCCATTTAGCATCAAAACATCATCAAATGGTTACGAAAGTATCCACAAATCATTAACTCATTAAATCTTCATCTTGGATCAACAAAAAAAGGTTTAAACACTACATAAAGGGCTATTTGACGACGGAAATTTTCCGTCGTAAAAAGATAAAAATCCGTTGCTAATAACGTGGTCGCTAAACCAAAAATTAGCGACGGATCTGTCGCTAAAACAAAATTATAGTGACGGAATGACTTTTTTCGTTGTTAATTTTTTTTTTTTGCCATAGTTGCAAACTTAGCGACGAAAATTTCGTCACAAAATTTAATTACCTAACGACGGAGTCCGTCGCTAATTTTTAAAAAATGAGGAATGTTATTTAGCGACGGAATCCGTCGCTAATTGAAAGAGTGTTTTAGCGACGGATTTCGTCCATGTTTTAAAAAATAAATCAGAATTTCAACGTTTACCAATACAAATACATGTATCTGGAACATCAAGGAACTCAAAAATATACAAACATCAATCAAATTGAACTAAAATTTCGAATTATACAAATGTAGAGTTTACAACAATCTAATAGGCATCAATGACCAGTTAGTCGAACATCACACTGCTCTGGGAGACAGGAGTCGTCATCCGGAGGCGGTTGAAAAGGAGGAAAAGCTCTACCAACCTCGTTCTGATATGTGGAAGGATTCTTGCCCATCTTCATGAAGAGGAAGGCCATCTGCTGCTCCATCCTCGCCTGACTCTATCGGAGGGTGAGGACTTCTTCCTCCAGCTGATCATAATCCTCTGGAATCCCCCGAGAGCTTTGCGATTGACTCCTGGATGAAGAGCTGATCATGGATCGGGGGTATAATTGGCTCGCTGCTGAGCCGATGCCATATACCCTTCCCTTGTCGGTCCAAGTGACCTCTAAGAAAGCCCGATCAGCCACTACATGAAACTGCTGTTGAGCAACCTTGGGATCGACAGAGTCATCCATCTGTGACTTAGGCAGCTGATTGAGTCGCTCAAAATATGAATCCTACAATAGATCATTTGAAATGCATTAGTAATGTGAAATGTAATAGAAACTGTATTTAATAAATAAGGAGCGAAAGAAAAGATACCCGAAGCTGTGTCGCAGGCTCGTCAACTAGCGGAATGTCCGCTATAGACTTCCCGGCCTGAATGGTCTCTACAACGCCAGGGGCATCCGACTTCTTATGAGTCTGGATAAAAACCTCGGAGCCCATGACCTTTCGTTTCAAGGCCGTCTCCTAAAACAATTTAATCAAAACAATGAGTTAAAGCGACATTATGATTGTTATATGAAATTTTGTTAATGAAATGATAAAACACGTATAAATCTTAATTATATCGAATGAAAAAAAAACACGAAAAACTTACCATCCTCTTCCCGATGGCGACGGATGACACACTGCCCTGAGTGTGTGTCGCGATCCCTTTCGCCCGGTTCTGCTGGGTAATGTCGGATTTCGTTTGGAAACCTTCACTTGCGTACTGCCTCTCCAAGAGCTCTATCTGAAGCTCGAAGGGCGTCCACTATATGCTGTCGAATCGCCCCTGAATGATAGCGATTCGAGCCTTGTAGAAGATGTCTGGGAAACGACGTTTCAACGTCGCCTCCCATCCAGCGCATACTCGTGCATCGAGTGATGGATCCCAGGTATACTGCGCCTGAAAGAAATAATAGAACATATTAATTTCTATAGTATATTTATATATATCGAAATAAAATTATCAATAACATAGAAAAGGGGATTCGGGCTCGTATCGGGAACCAACCGAACATACGATGGCGTGCATGAGACGGAACCTCGGAATAAGTAGTCCACAACGCCTCATAAAAGGCGTTGAATGATGCAGTGACTATCCTCACTACATCACTGTGATAAAAGCTACATCATATAAGGTCAAATACACATAAGCATTTGATAAATGCGTCTAGTAATCGAAGATAAAATGTATATAGAAGTAAAAAGGGAGAGATAAGGTAAATATTTTACCAGTGTGTATCTGGATGTAATGGAGAACTAGGATCGATGTTCGATAGTCTAGCTCTACTACCACGGGAGGATGATGGCAGTGCTGATGTAGAAGCACGAGGAGAGGGCTCATCCGGAGGCAACGCTAGGGCGAACTACCCATGACCGTGCTGTATATCGGCCATGATGTCCAACTGATCAAGCTGGGCCTCTCCCTCCTTCGCAGGAACGTGAGATGGCATGGTACTCTCAAAGTTCCCGGAGATGCTCCTGTCAGAACGACGATCCTGTGAACCAGTGTCGCGTCCTCTGGATCGTCCACGCGAAGCACTACGTCTACCCCAGGAATCATCGGATGACAACATTTGCGAACATATAAGGAAAAAATGTTAGTGTCTTCTCCTTGAATGGAACCGTTATGATTGTGTATGTTACAAAGACATAATGCGATCACGTTAGGAAGTTCTTGTTCTTTATGTATTTATTTAAAATGTTAAAAAACGATCATTTCTACCCCTCGTCATCGTCATCTTCATCATCATTTTCAAACTCGTCTTTGGCTATGTCTCCTGTTGTGTCTTTCTCTTCTTCCTCTTCCTCGTCTTCGTCCTCGTCCTCGTCCTCGTCCTCCTCCTCCTCGTCCTCGTCCTCCTCGCCTATCTCATCATCTTCATCATCATTGTCATATTCTGTTTCTTCCAATGGTTCAAGAATGAAGGGGGAGACATTGAAATCTTCTTGTAAAGCTTGTTCCATTGCT
>JAOVYX010001003.1:0-13059 GCA_035668315.1 Drosera spatulata | reverse complement strand
AAACGTGTTAAGAGGGGGGGAGGGGGGGGGGGGGACCAACAACAATTGTAACAACCTAGGATTTAACTCATTGTAACTTGAATGGGTTGATATAGAAATTAAGATAATCCTATGTAGAACTACTTCACTTGAAAATTCAGTGAAATTCATTTGATTAGTCTTTTTCTTTTTTCTAACTTTGAAATGTATTGGTTAATGATCATGATCCTCTTTTTTTTTTTTTTTTTTCATCGAAAAAAGAAAAAGAAAAAAGGAATGCTGATTATTTAGGTTTGAAAAAGATAAAAATTACTTATGATAATATTGAGGAGTATTTAATGATATTTGTTCTTATTTTACTATAATAAATGAATAGCTATATATATTATATTCAATATAAAGTTATCCAAAGTGTGAATAGAATTGAATATATTATAAAATTAAAAATTATATAAAATTACTTTAACAAGGTTAAAGAAATAAATTTGTATTATTGTATCCAAAAACCAGGTTATGGACTTGTGTATATATAAAGGTAATTTAGTCTTTTTTGGTATCAAAGTTTGATTTCTTTGATACCAAATTTTCTTGGTTCTATATTAACTAGGGAAAATTCTTGAAAAGTACCACTTCAAAGTTTTTTTTCCAAGGAGGTACCAAAAGAATTTTAATTCCCTACAGGTCCTATATGTAAACCTATTTTAATTTCCTCTCCACATTTCGATCCCCACTCTCTCTCTCTCTCTCTCTCTCTCTCTCTCTCTCTCTCTCTCTCTCTCTCTCTCTCTCTGTGTTTCTATCACTCCTACGCAACGACAACATCAAAGTTCGAGAGCTCAGAGCTAGAAATCATCTCTCCGACCATAAAATCCAGGGCATTCTCTAGCTCAGAGCTCGAAATCTCCTCTCCTCCGGCTTGAAATCTCCTTTTCGCCATCATGCCTCCAAAGCAGCAATCGAAATCATCACCACAAACTACTTTGAAACGAGGTCGCAGCTCCAAATCATCAGCCAGTTTCAAATCAAGAGGTTTGAGTTCGTAAAATCAAATTTCGGCTTTTGGTTTGGTTAATTGTAGTAGTAATTGATTAAATTTCATAATGCATGTTAAACCTAGATCGATTTAATGCATGTTTTCACCCTTGAAATACCAGTACGCCTGTCCAAAACTGTTGTACAAGAGTGAAATCACAACCTAGAAAATCATGTTATTAGTACGCTTGTTCTACTACGCTTCATCTAGTATGCCTGCCTGAACTAGTACGTCTACCTGAATTAGTCCGCCTGCATGAACCAGTACATCAAAGTTAGTAATCCAAGGTAGTGCGTCACAATACTGCATTGTTAAAAAGTAGTACATCCGTGAAAAGAATGTCGTACGCCACAACACTAAAAAGCTCTTGTTGTAAAGTAGTACGTCTGTGAAAAAATAGTACGCCATTACAAGAAAAACATTTTTTAAGATGTAGTATGGCTGTAAAAAAAATATAATACACCATAACAATGAATATTGGCATATTTTTCTAGGATTCCTGATTGTGTACACACACCAAATACTATAACATGACAAATTATCTATTATGCGTGATCTAGTATGCCACACTATAAAAAATGGTTGGAAAAATCTATTCAAATAATACTAGTACGTTTGAGCTAAAAACTACTACACCATACTGTAACGAAAAAGTTAATTGTTGCTAACTTTTTTTTTGGTTCTTCTTATTCAGGAAGCAAGCAGCAATATCGTTCCTCGTTGACAGCACTTTTCACAATAATGAAAAATCGTGTGTTCACAAACCAGCAGATCCAGTACCTGAAGAAGATGCCATTTTGGACACTGATAAACAGTGTCATTGCAAACAACCTCATTGAAGATTTCTACGATGGACATTAAGCTGATCTTTGGTATAGATGACGAAGAAAGGAAGATCAATACTGGAATTGGTCTGAATGATCAGTCGGACTTCATTGCAAGGAAATTCACGCTAAAGCTTTATTCAAATGTAAAGGACGAAAAGGAGCTAACCAGAGCTAAAATTTTAGCTGCATTCAAAGATGCTTTCTCTGAAGATCAAGAAGTCAATGCTGAGGATGTGGCCAGACTAATGACGTTGTGACTACTTTTGACACTCTTTGTGCCAACAAATAGAACGTCACTAAAATGGAGCTATTTCAGCTTTGTCAAGGACATAGAAAAAATGCGCAACTACAACTGGATAGAGCACATCTTTCAGTATTTGATCTCTTCCTTGGATGAGAACGCAAAAACACCTCATCAAGTTTATGGATGTGTCATGACATTACCGGTAATTCCGGATATAATTTCATGCACTATTTATACAATTCAGCACTCTTCTGTACTAACTTGGTCTTCCAATTGACATGTAGTTCTGGATTTGTGAGCACACCGGTGTAATCAATCCAGATAAACACGAGGGAATACCAAGATATACAAAATGGGACCTGAGGAAGCTACCAGTTGATGTCACAGCAGTGATAAAAAAAATCTGCAATGACATGGTACTAAACTAATTGAAAACTATACGTGGTAAATGTAAAAAGTATAACTTGTGATGAAGTAGTATGCCAATAAAAACAAGTAGTATGTCTGTTGATTATGAAACCAAATTCACAGCTATGTAGTACGCCTATAAGAACATGTAGTACGTCTATTGAATATGAAAACCAAATTAAACTAGTACTTCTATAAATTTACTAGTATGTCTGTTGTTAATGATCACTAGTTAATAACTAGTACGCATATAAAAGCAAGTAGTATGTATGGTGCTATTGTTGACAAATGAAGTAGTACGCCTCTGCAGAAAAATGCAACCTTATAAGTGGAAAATTTTTTTCACTTTTTTTTTCTCCTTATCTAATGAAAGGTGATCACTGGGAGTCTAGAACTCACTGATGATGAGAGACAGCAACACATGGAAAGAGAAGAAGAAAATCACGAAGACCGACAGGATGATGATGATGATGACACTGAGAATGAAGAAAACACCAATGGCGAACATGATCTTCCAATAGTTGAACGCAAACCAGAAGCTAAAGTGAATGAAGAACTAGAGGATGAGCAAGGCCAGCACATGGATCAATGTGAAGTACTTGAGCATCAGTATGTACCGCTATTGGATCACTACGTACCGCCATTGGATGATATTAAAGAGCCGGTGAAGATAGATGATGAATTATGGAAGCTGGTCACTACCATCGGGATTTCAGCTATCAAGGAGGCATTTGATACTCGGATCCAAAAGTTGGAGGAGGATTTGCTTATCGCAAAAAATAATGTGACACATGAGATTGAGTTACATAATAAAACGCAGAAGAAGTACATCTCTCTAAGAAACAAGTGCACCAAAATGAAGGCTGATCTTCTAAATGCTAATGCCAAGGTGATCGTGTTGATGCTCACGTTGAAAAGGTTGAAAGAACAGCTCATGGCACAACCTAGCCCTGGCCCCTCTCAAAATGCTCCGTAGGATGTCCTGAAAACAACCATCACTTCATTGGAGATACAGTTGCAGGAAGCCGAGACCACAAAACAAAACCTCCAAACCAAGCTGGATGAAAGAGATGGAAAGCTTGAGGGCGTTGAAGGAGGAGATTAAGGAGGTAACAAAGGAAGGGGAGCTTTTAAGGGAGAACAACAAAGAAATGTTAATGAAAATAACTCTTTGAAGTTAGTGGTGGCTAAGTGCAAACAAGCGTTTGAAAAGATGAAGAAGAAAGAGGATTTGTTGGGGATGGAGCTGTATGAGAAGGAACTCCAAGTCAAAGGCTTGCAATAAGAGCTTCATCAAATCAAAGTGGTGCAACAACAGCTGAAGCAGGAGCTCGAAATGAAAACCGAGAAAATCCAAATACTGATTCAAAATCAATAACAACAAACAGTAAAAAGCCTAGCAGGCGAGGAAAAAAAAAAGAAGAAGAGAGAAGAAGGATAAGGGGAAACCGAAAAGGGGCTTGAAGAAAACACCATCTGTAAGATCCACAGATATAACCTAGAGGGAGGGAGAATAGGTTGTTTTAATTTTGCAGTGTAATACAACGGAATATTTGATTTGAATGCACTGATGATCTTTGTAGACTACCAAGGGTATCTATAGCAGAGACTTGTACTTTGAGAATTTGTTTCTGTTTGCTGTTATGATTGGTTTCTAACAGTTCTAAAAATACAATGTAATGAAAAGCAAGTAGAGAACACATAATTTATACTGATTCAGACACTCGTGATCTACTGATAAACGAGAGCTTAGTCCAGTCTTTCCTTGGGGACCAGTATAGTCAATCTAAGAGGTGAGTTCACTATCTTCTTTTTTTTTTTGGCTTACAAGACAACCCCTTTACAATCTAGCTAATTTGTCAAAGGAGAGGAACCCTTTGCACAGATCCTTTAATGGACTCTGCTGCAGCTTCTGTTCTTCAGTGCAGATTAGTGAACTCTCTTCTTTCCGTTCTTCATCAATTCAGCTCACTTGTACAGTTTGAATTCAAATTTGTTTTGCACACTTTGTACGTTCAATTCTTCATTCAACAACACTGTTTCTTGAGCTCTTTGATCCCCTTTTATAGGCTGAGGGAATGAACCCGTGACTATATCAGGTCTGACGGTGACAGCTTATCACATGTGACTCTTTCACTGATGTTGGCATCTCACCTTTTTCTGATCCTCGTACTGTTACTCCATACCTCAAATCTTTGATTTGATCAATCCTCAGACTTCTGCCCCAACCTTAGCAACCATCTCTGCTACACTCCAGTCTGCTACAACTCAGTCTGCACTTAGTACCGTTGAGACCTTGTCTGCACCCACTCACTGCTGCAACTTTGTCTACACCCAGATCTGATGCAACTCATCATGCATTGTTTTGTTGGCCCTTGTCTACAAAATTGATCCCAGATCTTGAAGCATTTACAGGTCTTTTATTGTCCATATATTTCTTAGCTGCCTTGCTGAAATTCTCTATAATAGTCTGCATCTTGTGGCCCACAATACTCTCCATCTGTGGCCGTCTACTCTCCAGCATATAACCTAGACTGCAGATACCTAACTAATTTTCAGGCTAAGCAGACTAACTACATCATGGTTAATACTTTTAAGTTTTGTTTATCAATTTCAATACAACTGCAGGGATTGCACATTTCTATCAATTTCCCCCTAAATTGATGCTAACAAAACTTCTAAGTAAAGCAACAAGCTTACAAACTAATTACACTGTTTGAAAAAAACTTAATCTAATTTCTTAGACTAATGTGGAGCAGTGGATGTATCCTTTCTACCTATGATGCTCACTGCCTTTGCTGTATTTTTTAGACTTATCCTCTAATGTTCTGTGGTGCCTTCTTTTCTTCTCGTGGGGCTGCTCCCTATGAGATCTGTGCCCTAATGACATCTCCCCCTGAGGCCTTTGCTCTGATAGCCTCTCCCCCGGAGGCCTTTGCAGTTTTGGAGCCCTTTCTCCTTCTGATGCTGATGTTGATTTTCTTTTGAGCTCGTCCATAGACGACTTTGCTGCTTCTTTCTCTTTTTCTGCTGCCTTCTCCTTAGATAGCCTTGTTGCATCTTTCCCTTTCTCTGCTGCCTTCTCCCCATTTTTTTAGCATTCAGAGCTGGAAAATGGGCTTCGATTACAGCTCGAAGGGCTTTCAGTTCACAAGTGGTTGTTTGCTTAGCAGCCATGGCCTTGGAAGTTTCAAGCTGAAGCTTGTTTTCTAGCAAGCTGAGCCTTGTGTCATTGTTAAGGATGTGTTCTTTCAGCTGTCATTGAGTGGTCTTCAAAGAAGCTTGCAGTTTTTGAAGGTCAGTTGAATATTGGCCCCTTAGTTTGTTCAGATTGGAAGAAGTAAGTCTGTACTGCTGTAGATTTAGGGCATTGGCCCTTTGGATTTGGTGGAGAAGCCCTTCAACCAAGTTCAAGAGAGAATAATGGAAGTCTACAAAACATTTGTGAAAGTCCTAGAAATAACCTAGAGGGGGGGGGGGGGTGAATAGGTTATGTGAAAAATTTTACCAAGCAGCACAACAAGGCTATAGGTTAGACTGTACTACCTGAATCTGTTGCAGTTAACGAAAGTTTTGCAGTTGAGACTTTGGCTTTAAAATGCTCATCTCTTTGGACCTTTGGAGATCTAGCTAACAGTTTAAAAATAAAGAACACTGCAGAAATATAAATGACACAGGAGTTATACTTGTTCAGACACCTGTTACCAAGTAACAGTAGCTTAGTCTACTCTTCCCTTGGTGACCAGTGTAGCTAAGCCAAGAGGAGGTTCACTATCTTCGTGTTTGTGGCTTACAAGAAAACCCCTTTACAACAAGACTCTTCTTGCTAAATGATGAAGAACCTAGATCTTGCAGTGCTTTGCTGTAGTTGTTGTTCTTCACTTGCAAACTAGTGAACCTTCTTCAGAAATCCTGAATCTTCAATTCAAATTATGCACAACGAGTCTCTAAGGCTTTTCTTTCTTTGAAAGCTCTCAAATGATGTTCAAAGTTTTCTCAGACTCGACCAACCTTTCTCTTGTGCACTATGTCTTCCCTTTTTTAGGTTCAAGGAAGCAGAACCCGTGACTGTACGATCTGATAGTGACAGCTTTGCCCTCTACTGCAGTAGACTAACCTGGCTTTACCTTTTCTAATCATGTACACATCACCATTGCCTCAGCCTCTCGTTTTTATCCCTTCTTTGTTCCTTTCCATTCCAGCACAACTTATACTGCACCCAGACTCAGGCACCAGGTCTTCTGCACTCCTCTTCTGTACAGCCTCTATTGCAATCTCTACTGCAGCCCTCTGCTGCACCCTCGGCCGCATGAGCTCTACTGCACAGTATTCATATGCAGCCTTTTTGCAACTTCACTTGCACCAAGTACTGCAGTCAGTCTGTTGTAACTTAGCTCCCACTCAGCAGCTTCAAGACCTCATCTGCTCAACTTGCTGGTGTAGCCTCGTCTGCACCCAACACTGCACTCAGTCTTCTGCAATTCAGCTTGCATACTTGCACTGCGATATGGCTCACTTCACTTTGCTGCTGGAACTGACATTGAACATTGAAATGGTCCTAGATCATGAGAACTCTGAGACACTTTTGCTGTCGTATGCTTCCAATCTTTGGCATATAATTTTATAGCCTCCTGTAGTCTACATAGCCCTCGCCTGTATGCCTCTGCTGTACGACCTCTGGCCCTAGTCTGCAACTACCTAGCTAACTATTACAGCCTAAGCATCTATTACATACATAATTTCTTCTTATGTTTTCTTCATCAATTTCTATACAAACGGAGGGATTGTACATTCCTATCAATTTGGTTCTGGTAGTCTTCTTAGATTCCAGCTCGTCTGCAACTAGTTCAAGTCTATCAAGAAGGTCCTTGAATGCATCTTTGTCCACTTATGCATGTCGTAGATGTCCTGATCCAGTTGCCTTAGTCTGTACTCCACTATAGTCTCTGATGGAGATGAATGTTGATGTACAAGGATTTTAGTTTTGGCCATTGTTCTTGCAATAGAGGATGGCCTTCCATGGATTGGCGTTAATCTGAAGTCTGCAAGGGCTTGCCCAAACTTTTAGCTGAAGTTTGGGTCGTCATTTGGATATCAGATGTGCCACTATAGAGTAGGGCATTGAGGGAATCCTAGTGAGGGTCGATCTGCCTAGGTTGGTACCAATCCGAATGAAGGGGGGGAGGGGGGTGAAAACGCCAGGTTTATAGGAGATACACCTTGATTATGCATTTGTTCTTGACCGTTGGGGGTGTCACTCACCAAATGCTTATTGATGTCTTCAAAAGTGACACCTTTGAAAGTGCTTTCTGCTGCAGTTTGCTTCTCTCTTATCATTGAGGTTGTTTCAAGTGATTCATCCACCACTATGATCACCTCTTCTGCTTGTCTGGGAGTGAGATCAAGTGTTGTAACTTGAGTGAACTCCGCTTGCTTAGTGGTCTACTAATAGTTTGCAGGTATTTCTTAAGTGGTAACCTCTGCTGCATCTCTAATTTGTGATGCTGATTCTTTTGTTGGTGATCCCTCTACTATTGGTTCGGTTGCTATATCTGCTTCTATTGATGCCTCGTTGTCCTCTGCCTTTTCTTCTACAGGGTCCTCTGCTGCTGTTTCCTCTTGTTATACTGTAGACTCTACTGCTGGAGACTCTATTACTTGAGACTTTGCTGCTGGCTCTTTTGCATCAGATGGTTCTGCTGTTGATTGTTCCTTGATTCCTTCTTCAGTAACCTCATCAATGATGTCATCATCATCATGGTCTTTTGGTTGTGGGGATTCATCGTGACCATCATCATCAAACCCTGGTGATAGTGTTTTCCCTATTGTTGGTCTGGATAAGTAATCGTAAATTTCCAAGGGTTGCTGCCCTAACATTCTTGTCAGGAGTGTGCACGAATTCAACATGTTGCAGTTGTGTCTATTTATGCCTTCTGGTTTTGAGGGTTGAATCTTTGATTTCTAGAGCCCCAATGAACAATATGTCGGGTTCAGTGGGCCATTTTTTCTTGTTTGCCTCCATTCTTTGAATCAGAACAAGTTATTTAATTTCTGCCTCTATCATGCTGTCTATTATGCCTATTTCTGTCCTTGAGCCGTCTGGGTTGATCCTATACCTTGTTGTTGGTTCTGAGGGTTGGCCTTGCAGTCTTGGACTTTCTTTTAATTGGAAGTTTGTGCTCCTTAATGAGCTGTTGGATCATTGCCTCCTTTAGAGATTTGTCAAGCATTTCATCTATCTTGGCCCTGTGTTCCAGAACCTTCTCGTGAATGGCTTGGACAGTCTGCAGTGCCTTCAGAATCTCTTTCTTTTCTGATGTAGTTGAGGGCTTGTCAGCTTCATCCACAGCCAATTCCATTCTTGCAGTAGGGACAGGAATGATTGCTGTTGTAAATGTCTTTGTTGCAGTAGTCCTTATTGTCAGTGAGGCTACAATAGATGTACTCAGTGGTTGCTCAGTCTGCATCCCTTTGAGTTTGGCTTGAATGGCTTCAATCTCCTTTCTTGTGTACCCTTGTGCACCTAGCTCTTGCTTGGGCTATGCCCTTGGTGCTTCTCTGATTTCCTGATAACTTCTCTGAGCTTCCAAGATAAGCTTTTGAAGGTTTCATCAGCACCAGCCTTCAGATACTCCAAAGCAATATTTGCATCTTGGAGTACAGCCATTTCTGGCTCCTTTGGTGGTATACTCCTTGAGGATGATCCCTTAATTGCTGCTAAGGTACTTGGTCCTTGAGAACTTACTTCAGTCTGCTCTTCTGTTGGTGCAGACTATGCTACTTCATCCATTTCTGTAGGCAGTGCAGCAGGGAGCTCAAATATTGTTTCCTCTTCTAAGGTCTGTAGGACAAGTTTTCTCCTTGTCACCCTTGTCTGCTTCAGTTTGGCTTCTAGTGCCTTCTTGATTAGCTTTCCTTTGGCTTTTTTAGTCTTCCTCTTATCAGGTTGGTCTTTAGCCTTTGCTGTAGTCTGTACTACTGCTGGTTTATTTGAGAAGCCTATTGGCTGCTTCCCAATCTTTCTCACGTCAATCTGTTTGACCACAGTCCATGGCCTTCCTCCCTTGTCAAAGAGTTTGAGTTTCTCCTTCAGGATGATACTGATAATTCTACCAAATAGAGGTTGTCTGGTCTTTACTGCTTTGGCTAGTTGATACATTAGCAGCTTGGCCCAATTGAGTTTGAGCTTGGTGAGGATTGCACACATTATTTCTTGTTGGTCAGAAGTAATATGATCCTTGAAGAATCCCCTGGACATGATCACCTTCTTCACCACATCTGCAAGCAGTTTGTGTTCCTTGGACAGATACTTCTTCATTGTCCGTATTCCTTCTTTCTGTCTATCCTTGCTCACCATTACGTGCCTTCCATCAATTGCCACAGAGACTGGAATGTCCCTAGGTTCTCGTTTGAAACTCTAAATGGCTGTTCGAAGTCCTTTGGTGTGATGGTGATCCCAATCTGTTTGGTGGATGTGTATGTGATGACCTAAAAGTCCTCAGCAACTCTGGACTTTTTAATGAAGTCTAGTACTTCTTCTTCATATATTCATCTAGTTTTCTCATAGAAGTACTTTAAACCTGCGTCTTGAATCAGCTTGTATATATCCTTTACTTTATCTGATTCGTTTTCAAGGTTTCAAAATCAAGAACTACAAGTTTTTGAAAGTGAGTTTTGAGAATTCGTAAACTAGGGTTTGCAGTAGAGCGTTAGAGAGAGAGAGAATCTGAGTATTTGAATGTTTAGAGTGAGAGAGTGAGAGATTAAGAAGTGTTTTAGGTTGAATTTTTTTTTCATTCATATTTATACTCTTGAAAAAGTTACCGTTGTCATTTAAAAACTAGTTGTTGCGTAGATTCAGTCACCGATTTTGACTTTTGCGGAATTTTAGGCAATCAGTTTTAAAATGTTGTTTCTTTCCTAAAATAGAACTGCAGTGGAGTAAAAATAATGTTAGTCTGCATTCTACATGTGAAGTAGAGCTATATAGCATTTTCACCATTTTAATGATTCAAATCAATCATACCCAATTCTCCTCAGAATTGGATAAATTTACTTTCATCAAGAGACTTTGTAAGAATGTCTGCAATTTGTTTTTCTGTTGGAATATATTCCAGTTTAATGTGACATTTTTGCACATGATCTCTGATAAAATGATATCTGACATCAATATGCTTGGTCCTACCATGAAAAACTGGATTTTCTGAAATTGCCATTGTAGACGTGTTGTCACAAAATATTGGACTTTTAGAAAAATTTATACCATAGTCTGCAAGTTGTGACCTCATCAATAATACTTGTGCAGCACAGCTTCCTGTAACTTTGTATTCTGCTTCTGCAGTAGAGGTTGACACTGTGGTTTGTTTCTTGCTGAATCATGAAATCAATCTTGCACCAAGAAATTGACACAAACCACTTGTGTTTTTCCTATCAACTCTACAACCTACGAAGTGTGCATTTGAATAGCCTGTTAGTATAAAATACGATTCCCTAGGATACCATACACCCAGATCTGGAGTTCCTTTGAGATATCTCATGATTGTCTTTACTGCAGTGTAATGGGATTCTTGAGGATCAGATTGATACCTTGCACATACACAGACTAAGTAATGGATGGCTGGTCTGCTTGCAGTTAGGTATAAGAGTGAGCCTATTATTCCTTTATATATTGATTGGCTTATTTCTTTTCCACTCTTATCCTTATCAATTTTTAATGCTGTACTCATAGAGGTTTTCATGTGGCTTGTATTTTCTAATCCATATTTCTTGACTGTGTTCTTCAAGAAATTGGCTTGTTTTATAAATATTCCACTTTATAATTGTTGTACATGAAGTCCTAAAAAATATTTCAATTCTCCCATTAAACTCATTTGAAATTCAGATTTCAATAATGCAGCAAATCTTTCACATAGTTTGTCGTTAGTGCAGCCAAATATAATGTCATCAACATAAATTTGCACTAAGAGTATATGTTCCTTATGTTTCTTAAGAAATAGAGTGGTATCTATCCTTCCTCTTTGAAAATTATTCTCACATAGAAAAGTTGAGACAGTTTCATACCATGCCCTTGGAGCTTGTTTTCAACCATATAATGCCTTGTCTAACCTGTAGACATGATGTGGATGTTTCAAGTCTTCAAATCCAGGAGGATGTTCAACATAAACCTCTTCTTGGAGCTTTCCATTGAGGAAGGCACTCTTCACATCCATTTGATAGAATTTGAATCCTTGGTATGCAACATAGGCAAGGAACATTGTTATTGCTTACAGTCTTGCAATAGGGGCAAAAGTTTCATCAAAATCAATTCCTTCTTTTTGTGAGTAATTTTTTGCCACTAGCATAGCTTTGTTTTTGATGACAGTACCATTTTTATCAGTTTTGTTTCTAAACACCCACTTGCAACCAACAACTGGATAATTTTTGGGTCTTGGCACTAGATACCATACTTCGTTTCTTGGAAGCTCATTCAGTTCTTCCTACATGGCATCAATCCAGTTTGGATCACTTAGAGTTTCATTTATTGTCTTTGGCTCCATTTTTGATATGAAGCATGTAGACAGACACTCTCTGGTTATTGCCCTTCTAGTATGTACTGGTGCATCGTTGTCTCCAATGATGTCATCTTGTGTATGTGTCTTGATCCATCACCTTTTATCTTGATCAATGGCGATATGTTCCAGTTGTTATTGTATTGTGGGCTGTTCTGCCTCTGCTACATTACTATTTTCTTCTGTGTGTGCAGACTGCTCATCCTTTTCTGCAACTTCAGAGCACTTGTTTGCATCCTGTTCATCATCTATGCATGCACATTCCTCATCAAAGACATTAGCAGTACGAATGGAAATTTCAGATTCATCAAATAAAACATGAACTGACTCTTCAACTGTTTTTATTTTCTTGTTATACACTCTAAAAGCTTTACTAGTTATGGAATATTTTTGAAATGTTCCTTCATCTATCTTAATATCAAATTTTCCAATATAGCATTTGCATCCAAAAGCATGAAAGTTTTTGACACTTGGTGTCTTTCCTTTCCATAATTCATTGTAGGTCTTCTTATGCAGTTTTTGTATAAAACACCTGTTTTGAACATAGCATGCAGTGTTTACTGCTTCTGCCGAGAAGCTTTTTGGTAAATCAGCATCACCGAGCATTGTTCTAGCAGTTTCTATAAGTGTCCTATTTTTTCTTTCTGCTATACCATTTTGTTGAGGTGTTCAAGGTGCTGAAAAGTTATGTTCAATGCCATGATTATTACAGTAATTATTTACTCCTGTTTGATCAAATTTAGTACCATGATCACTCCTAATTGTGATTATTTCAGTGCCCTTCTCATTTTGAATTTGCCTTAGAAATCTAGTTAGTAGGCTGTTAGTTTCACTCTTTTTGTGCAAGAACATTACCCGTGCATATCTTGAATAGTTCTCTACTATAACTGTAATAACCCAAAAATTTGTCGAATTTAAAAATATATTTTTGTTTAAAAATATGCGTACGAAGCGTATGCAACGAACGTATAAATAAAATTTATGAACGATGAACGTTACATCGTTAAAGTTATTATGCAT
>JAOVYX010001002.1:0-13060 GCA_035668315.1 Drosera spatulata | reverse complement strand
ACCAACTTTTCTTCAATTTGAGGGAAACCATTATCAACCACAGTTAGTCATTCTTGATTTGTATCAAGAAAAAAAAATTATGGACATGGAATTAGAAATAACCAAATCAAGAGTGGAATTTCTAGTCACGGAGAGACTTGGACATGAATTCAGAGAAGTAGCCAGAATTCAGTGGAGATATCAATGGATTCAAATGAGGGAAGAAGCGGAAAAGGTGGAGAGACAATTGCAAGTCAGCGCTTTATTTTCCTCTTTCTTCTCAGTATCATATGAAAAGGGACAGTTTCCTTTTTCTTTTTTTCTTTTTTCACTTCTCAAGAGTTAAAATTGTCATCTCATAATTTTTGTTAAGGGTGTTAGCCACTACAGTTAGTTTTGTGCTATTTTTTCGGTAATGCAAGAATTGAGTCAATGACGAGACCATTTGTCTGAGATTTCCATTCCATATGAGACTTATGGTAGTAGTCATTTTATTGTCTAGACGTTGTATTGACGATTTAAGTGCTGGTGATGCTTAACTGTTTATGTTTATAGCATCATGCTCAGTGAGAACATCTTCCTGCCGATGTGTTCTGAGAAAGAGGCCGTTGAGTTATTTAGTTATTGTTTTCATTAAAAGGTTCTTAGGCAAATGGGATATATAGTTTCTTTTGTTTTCAATGTTGTTTGATCTGTGCTGATATAGGGTTGTTCTAATTACTTGTGAAAGACATACAACCTTCTTCTAAGTTGGTTGTTTTAATGTTATTAAGAGAACCATTTTTTGGATTTATCAGGTTAAATCTTTCCTGTTCTTTAAAAAGTTATGTATAACTTAGCTGTTTTGGTTTTGATAGTGAACCAACTCTACCAGTAGTATTTTCCTCATGCTAATGCTCTACTTGCGTTTGAAGTGTGGGAACATACTATGCCACCACAGTCCAAGTGCCTAACAAATACCACAATCAAATGACACAACAAATTGGTATGTTTTTGCTAGGTTCAAACTCATGCTCACATGTACACACCCTCTTTGATGCCATGTTAATGTATTAATGTTACCAAAAGTTCAACCTTATGATAGATATTTAAAATATTACTCATTCAGTCTCAATATATTTGTAACCCTGTTGGCTTGGATTGCAAATTTATGTGTGCTGAATTTTTTAGCGATGTACTTTCGTGCCCCTACGTACCTCAGCAGCGACGCGTTGCACGGTCTGAGTGTTTCGAAAAATGAGCAAAGGCCGTTACATCGACGCCTGGATGTAGTGAAAAATGAGTAAGGGTTCCAGCATCACGGACGGATACGGCTAAAGAAGTTAGTCCAGAAAAATAGAGTTCGTTTAGATAGTTGGAACATTGTGACCTTAAATGGAAAAATTTTAGAGGCAAGAGACATAATAGTGAAAAGGGGAATTCATATTGCTTGCTTACAAGAAACGAAGTGAACCGAAAATAAGGCTAAGCTTATTCAAAGTACGGGGTTCAAGCTATGGTATTGTGGTCAAAGTCGGACTAAGAATGAAGTTGGCATAATTATGCGTAAAGAGTTGGTAGAAATGTGGTTAGTATCAAGCGTTGGAGAGATATGGTGATTTCTATTAAGATGTTGATTGGGAAAGAAGTGATTAATGTCGTAAGTGCTTATGTCCCGCAAGTAGGTCTTGGAGATCATGCTAAGGTTCAGTTTTGGGAAGATATGGATGAAGTAGTGCAATCGATCCCTGGTGGGGATCTAAATGGACATGTCGGTGAGGAGAAGGATGGTTTCTCAGAGATTCACGGAGGATTTGGTTTTGCTGAGAGAAATGTAGAAGGGAGAAGTATATTGGATTTTGTTGTGACGTATGACTTTATGATTGTGAATACCTTCTTTAAAAAGCGTGAAGGGTATTTGATAACCTTTAAGAGTGATTTATGCAAGTCTCAGATTGATTACTTTCTTATGAGACGAAGAGACCTGAAGGATTGTAAGGACTGTAAGGTTATCCCATGAGAATGTTTGACCACTCAGTACTGTTTGTTAGTTATAGATGTATTTTTTGTCTCAAATAGAAAAGAAGAAGAAAAGAAAATGTAATCTCATAAGGACAAAATGGTGGAACTTAAAAGGAGATGAGCAAAAGTTTTTCAGAAAGAGGTTGTTGAGAGAAGGTTCATGGACATTTGATGGGAGTGTATGTGAGATGTGGGATGCGATGGCTGATTGTATCCGACGTGTAGCGAAGGAGACATTAGGACAATCTAAGGGCCAACCATCGTTGGATAAAGAGGGGTGGTGGTGGAATAAAGAGATTCAAGATAAGATAAAGTATAAGGAAGAATGTTACAAGGTTCTGTTTAAATGTCATAGTGATGAAAATTTGGAGAAATATGGACGCGTCAAAAAAGAAACTAAATATGCTGTGAGCGATACGAAGAATAAATCGTATGAGAAGTTATATGAAAGACTGAACATAAAAGAGGAGGGAAAAGAAGTTTTTAAGTTAGCTAGATCAAGAAACAGAAAAACTAAGGATTTAAGTCAGGTAAAGTGTGTTAAGGATGATGCCGAGTATATTCTTACGGTTGATGAGGACATTAAGGAAAGATGGAGAGAGTATTTTGACAAACTCTTTAATTACACAAGGGAAGTATCTCTGAATGAAACAAGTGGGAATATAGATATGATGATGAACCAATGTTACTTTCATCGCATTAGGATAGAGGAAGTTAAGGAGGTTTTAAAACGGATGAACTCAAGAAAGTCTATGGGTTCAGATGAAATTTCGATCAAAGCTTGGAAATGTCTTGGGATAGAAGGAGTTAATTGGTTGACAAAACTCTTTAATAGAATTTTGATAGATATGAAGATGCACTGATGAGTAAAGAAGGAGTACTTTGATTCCCATATACAAAAATAAAGAAGATGTTCAAAACTGCTCCAATTACAGAGGAATCAAATTTATGAGTCACAGTATGAAGTTATGGGAGAAAGTGAAATAGAAAAGGTTAAAAAAATTACAGTGGTGATTAAGAATCAGTGGTTTCATGCCTGGTAGGTCAACCATGAAAGCTATTTACGTTTTGTGATGTGTAATGGAACATTTTAGGATAGAGAAGAAGAATTTGCATATGATTTTTGTCGACCTGGAAAAGACGTATGATTCTGTTCCAAGAGTAATGATTTGGAAAACTTTAAAAAAGAAGGGAGTGACGAGTAGGTATATCGAGATTGTAAAAGACATGTATAAAGAAGTTGCTATATGTTTGCGAGCCCATGTTAGTGAAACGACTGCTTTTCTTATTAAAGTGGGTTTATATCAAGGACCAGCTTTGAGCCCATATCTTTTCGTCTTAGTAATGGATGATCTCACTAGGCATATACAAGATGAAGTACCATGGTGTTTACTTTTCGTTGATGATAATGCTCTGGTGGACGTTGGAATGAAAAATGAGGTGAATGAAAAACTTGAGGCTTGGAGGGAGACGTTGGAAAATAAGGGGTTAAGGATCAGTAGAACCAAGACAGAATATATGGAATGTGTCTTTAATGAGAGTAGTCAAATAAACAGTGAGAATGTATTGTTGGGAATAGAGTCCCTAAAACGGATTCTTTTAAATATTTAGGTTCGATGTTGCATAAGAATGGAAGAATTGATCCAGATATTGATCATAGGATTAAAACAGGTTGACTGAAATGAAAAGACGCTTCAGGGGTGCTATATGATCCTAAAATATCTATCAAGTTAAAAGAAAAATTTTACAAGACAGCTATTCGACCAGCGATGCTGTATGGGTCAGAATGTTGGGCAATTAAGTGACAATATGTACAGAAGATAAATGTAAATGAGATGAAAATGTTAAAGTGGGTGTGGGGACATACAAGAATAGATAGGATACGAAATGAAGTTATCAGACAGCAAGTGGGTGTGGCTCTAGTAGAAGATAAGATGAGGGAGTCACGAATAAGATGGTATAGTCATGTGAAATGCAGGTCAGTCATAGCTTCTGTTAGGAGATGTGAAGCTTGGGACTTGGCACATGTCAAGAGAGGACGAGGGAGACCTAAAAAGACCATGAGAGAAACCTTGAAGTATGATATGACCTATCATAATTTTACAGAAGATGATGTACATGATAGATTGGAATGACGTCATCGTATTCATGTAACCGACCCCACTTGATGGGATAAAGGCTTGATTTGTTATTGTTGTTGTACTTTCGTGCCCCTAAAAGTTAAGAAATGAGAGGGGCTTAGTGTAGCTCTTGAAAGAAGAGTTTAGTGCAGCGTATTGTAGCTGTGAAAGGGTGAATGGTATTTTCCGGTGAAGAGTTCTCTGAATAACAAGATGTTACAACTATGTATTTGGATGGCCTAAAAAGAGAAAATGTTCGCTTGTATTATGAAACAGATGGAGTGTTATGTATAGCCCTACTTTTTCAGCTGTATTAACTCAAAAGCGGTTTTGAACAAATTTTCTTTGTTTGTCCTGACTTTTTGGTATACATTGACTTATTGTTCTATGAGCGAATTACCATACTGAAAAATACACAGTGGGAAAAATCCCAGTGGCTAGCTTCCTGTTGTCATGGTGGAATTCTTGCTGTCATTATGCAGCCAGGTCTTCTATCTTTTACCCACCTCATGATCCGGCTTTTTGAGTTGTATTTTCTTATGGTTGCCTACATTATTTTGTCATGTTTGAGATGGAAGCAATTGGCTTTGCATCTGTTAATATTCAGTGCTATAGTAGTTGAAGAACGTCCATATGGGTTATTTTGTGACGAATATGTAAGCCATTCAATGTATCACTTGCCTTCAAAGTAGGTGCATTTCAGTTCCTGTGTTTCTCTTAGTCATGAGGTTGCTTGTCATTTGCAGCCTTGCCTTCATTGTGTGATCTATAATTTCACTTTTCTTCTCATGACTTCGTGTCCTTTACTTTACACTAGTTTGACAGGATATATGGCATTACGTGAATAATGCTGCAAACTAAATATTTTTGCATGTGAAATCTGACAATTTTCTCCTGATATGGTGCATGTAAGGTGGATCTTTCAGTAACTTTTTGTTGAAGTGCTTATTCTTTGTTGTTTGGTTGATGTAGGTGGATAGCTGACAGTCGTGATGAGTATACCAAGGAGAGGCTGCAGGCCATCAACGATGAATACAAGCTGTATCGTTGCCACACAATATTAAACTGTGCACGAGCCTGCCCCAAGGGATTGAACCCTGGGAAGCAGATCCAAAGCATTAAGCACCTTCAGCTCTCAAGTTGAGATAAGATTTGCATCCTTCTGATGCCATGGTGTTACGTTGACAACTTCTTCTCATAAAGGAAGTTTACTGGGTGTTTACTACTTATAATGGGAAAACCAAGTTCGTTGTCCAGATTATGTTTACAGTCATTATCATCTGTTTACTTAAAACAGCGATGTTTTTTTTGTGTTCCAGTAAATTTTTATGTTTTATGGGCTTGTAATAAATCAGAGATTGAGCTTGCCATTTGGCCATGCGACGCCGTTTAGTCTAATGATAGTTGATGTATGGAATGATGGAGAGACTTCCAATTGTCAACACATAATAGCCAAATTATGCGTATATTATTCTTGTTCGTCACGGTAGGTTAAGTGCCCTCAGCCTCCGTAGTTATAGTTAGTCTTAGGCTTGCGATCCACCTCTTTGCTTTGATTCAACTCCCTTTTCATTAATCCTTGGCCTGCCTTTTGACACCCACGTAGTGATGTAGGATGAGGGAAGGAAAGAAGAATTAGGATAGATTCAGAGGAAAGAAAGGGAGGATTTAGAAGAGATTAAAAAAGAAGAGAAGAATAGGAGAGGGAAATCAATGCAATTATATTCTTGTTCATATAAGCTTCAATATCTGATACAATATTAGAAAACGATAAAAAAAAAAAAAAAACATACAAAACAAGATGGCAATAAGTTAAAAAAACAACAACAAATGAAGCGTGAGAAGTTCACGTCTAAACCTACGTTGCATGCCTAAGTCTTCATCAAAAGTGTGCACTCATGATTGCATGCCTCAGGAGAGTGATGGCACGTCAACTATTTGATTTATGCATGTCTATAGCAGCCGAAAGCTCAAACACGCTTAGGTCTGGATTTGACACATTCGATGAAGATTTAGGCATGCAACGCAGATTTAGACATTAATTTCTCACGCTTCATTTGTTGTTGTTTTCTTAATTATTGCATCTTGGTTTGTATGTCTTTTATTTCCTATAAATATCATCTTCTAATATTGTATCAAGTATTAAGTTTGAATGAATAAAAACGTTGTCTTGATTTCCCTCCCGAGTTTCTCTATTCCTCTCTTCTTCTCTAATTCCTCTTTCCTTACCTCGTCCTGCATCATGAAGATTCAAAGGAGAGAAATGAAGGATTTAGGGGAGATTAGAGAAGAAAAGAGGAATTCGAAAAGGAAATCAAGATAATGTTTTTATTCATTCAAGCTTAATATCTGATATAATACTAGAAAATGATATTTATAGGAAATAAAAAGCATACAAACCAAGATAGAAACAAATCAAGAAAACAACAACAAATGAAGCGTGAGAAGTTCACGTCTAAATCTACGTTGTATGCCTAAATCTTCATAAATGTGTCAAATCTAGATAAGCGTGTTTGGGCTTTCGTCGGGCTATAGGCATACGTGAATCAAATAGTTGGTCCGCCATCATTCTCCCCTTGTTGGAAAAAATTCTTCCTCGAATTTTGAAAAAGAGAAAGATGAGGATCTCAACACGGTAAAAAAACAATATGGAATCCCTGTAACTCTTCACAAAAATGTTCATCAAATAACTTTCGGTTCGTATCAACTTAAAAAGCTCATGATGAACTTTCACTTCAAAAAAAAAAACTCATATGATATAATGTACTCAACATGTCGCACATCATAACGTTCTTCCAAAGATTGATCTATTATTTCCTCCAATGATTGACCTTCTGTCTCAGATATCCGTAGTTGATGTTCAAGTTCTTCAATTGTGATGCCGCTTCTCTTTTCAAAAGCCTCAATCAAGTGTTCATATATCCCATTGTTATATGATAAAACAATAGAATCTTTGGTCATTACTTTCAATGTAGGTTTATTTTCTTTCCTCAATTCTTCAAAAGAATAAGGAAGTGGGGGAAATGAAGCACGATTAAATTGACACCTACATGATATCTTACTAACAAAAATGTCCACTCGATAACAATTTGCATAAATATACCTATCATGTAGTTCTTACTTTGCGAAAATAGCGTCTTGAGAGGAGTAGAATTGAATACGGAAGTCCAAATCGTCCAGATTTCTTAGCCATGTAATTGTCTCTATTTCTTCATAAGAAAAAAAGACTTGATAAATAATTTTATTAGTTATAAAATATGCCTCATTCTCGATCTTGATAAGTAACGATCGATGATGTACCTCACAATTCGTCTCCATATTATCCATACACAAGCGACACCCCTCCAATGTAATTGCATATCCACCCACCTCTGAGATACAAATTCAATGCTCAATGTGCACATTTACGAGCTGCCTTCAACTCCTTCACACACACATCACGAAAGCATTCAGCTTAACCAAACTCTTTTTTTCTCTGCTCATTTCCATCTTATATTTGCCTTCCAGTTTCTATTTCTTTCCTTCTAGTGAATCAAACAAGACCTTTTGTCCACAAAAGAAAAGAAAACAACTTCCTGCCCTCTCGCTCTGAAATTACTTCTCAGATTCAAGGAAGCTTCTCGGTGGGATTGGTTTGAGCTCTGTCGATTGAACTATCAATCCCTTGCCTAATGAGATTGATCTCCCTGGAGTCTGGATTATGATGCAAGAAGTGATAAGAGACAACAATAAGCAACAGCCCGTGTCTCTCTTCTCTCAAAACTAATCCTTTCTCTCTCTCTCTCTCTCTCTCTCTCTCTCTCTCTCTCTCTCTCTCTCTTCACTTTACGAATCTAGATCTAGAATTCTGATTTTGTTTTCATATTTACGGTTTCTCTTTTTGCGATGAAAAAAAAAAGGTTGAATTCTTTGTGATATATTCAAGACATTTGATAAAATATTTGAAGGAAATTTTGTGATTGCGTCAAGAAAATTTTGACTCTGATATCAATTGATGTAGGACGAGGGAAGAAAAGAGGAATTAGGATAGATTGAGAAGAGAGAAAGAAGGATTTAGAAGAGATTAGAGAAGAAGAGAAGAATTGAAGAGGGAAATCAACATAATAATATTTTTGTTCATACAAGCTTCAATAATGATGTAGCACGAGGTAAGGAAAGAGGAAATAGGATAGATTCAGAGGAGAGAAAGAGAGGATTTATGGGAGATTAGAGAAGAAGAGAGGATCTCGGGAGGGAAATCAAGACAACGTTTTGATTTATTCGAACTTAATATCTGATACAATACTAGAAAACAGTATTTATAGGAAATAAAAGGCGTACAAATCAAGATGAAAACAAATCAAGAAAACAACAACAAATGACGCATGAGAAGTTCACGTCTAAATCTGCGTTGCACGTCTAAATCTTCATCAAATGTGTCAAATCTGGATCTAAGCATGTTTGGGCTTTTGTCGGCTATTGACGTGCGTGAATCAAATAGTTTGTCCGTCATCATTCTCCCTTGTTGGAAAAAATTCGTCCTCATATTTTGAAAAATAGAAGGATTGGGATCTCAACATGAGTAAAAAACAATATGGAATCCCTGCAACTCTTCACAAAAATGTTCATCAAATAACTTTCGGTTCGTAACAACTTAAAAGCGCATGATGAACTTTCACTTCAAAAAAACTCATCTGGTATAATGTACTCAACATGTCGCACATCATGACATTCTTCCAAAGATTGCTCTTTTATTTTCTCCAAAGATTGACCTTTTGTCTCAGATGTATGTAGTTGATCTATAGCTTCAACTGTGATGTCGCTCTTCTTTTCAAAAGCCTCAATCAAGTGTTCATATGTCCCGTTGTTATCGATAGAACAATAGAATCTTCGATCACTATTTTCAACATAGTTTCATTTTCTTTCCTCAATAATTCTTCAAAAGAATAAGAAAGTTGGGAAAATGGAGCACGATTAAGTTGACACCTACATGGTGTCTCAATATCAAAAATGTCCATTTGACAACAATTTACATAAATGTACCTTCCATGTAATTCTTGTGTTGTTGGAATAGCATCTTGTGAGGAGAAGAATTGGATACGAAAATCCCAATCTTTCACACTTCTTAACTGCGTAATTTCCTCTATTTCTTCATAAGAGGAAAAGACTTGATAAATAATTTTAATAGTTATAAAATAAGCCTCATTCTAAATCTTGACAAGGATAGCAGATGTACTTCACAAATCGGCTTCATATGTATCTTACTTGAGATGATTCAGGTTGAATGCTTCTAAAAAATTAATGTTTCCGATTTTGCAGTATTATACTCTGAGCACGTCTGTAGCCATTAACTTAAAACACTTCTACAGATCGTCTTCAAAGTAATTGAAAAGACCCTTCAATGCTCAACTATCTCTGGCTCCACTTGAAAGACCCGCAGCAACTTCAAAAAAAAAATAAAAAATTTGTAGCCTTTATTTCTTGTATTACTCTTTATTATGCTCTCCAATAATAGCAGTTGTTGGAGAAGCAATCATGATCATTGCATCTGATGACAAATCCTCATGCGTGAGAATGACAAAGATTGTACTACTGAAGGCCAAAAACAACAGTATGGTTTTCGTTTTTTTTTTTCTCTCTATCTTAAGGCAAAAAACTCCGAATCTGAAGATAAGTGTCCTTTCTTTTACCCTCAATAGTTCTTTTTTTTTTTTTTTTTCTCCTTTAGTGATGATAGGATGAATTGCAATGGTGAAAATGAGTGAAGTTTTGTGGTGTCCAATGAAATGTTTAGAAGAAACTTTGTGATTAAGTTGTGAAAATTTTAGTTCTGATATCAAATGATGTAAGACGAAGGAAGAAAAAAAGAATTAAGATAGATCAGATGAGAGAAATGGAGGATTTAGGGAAGATTAGAGAGGAAGAGAGGAACTCGAGAGAAAAATCAAAACAATGTTTTTATTCATTCAAGCTTAATACCTGATACAATACAAGAAAGCGATATTTATAGGAAATAAAAAACATACAAACCAAGATGAAAACAAATTAAGAAAACAACAACAAATGAAGCATAAGAAATTAACATCTAAACCTGCGTTGCATGCCTAAATCTTCATCAAATATGTCAAATCCAGATCTAAGCGTGTTTGGGCTGTCGTCGGTTATGGACGTGCGTGAATTAAATAGTTGACTCACCATCACTCTCCTGAGGCGTGCAACCATGAGTGGACACATTTGATGAAGATTTAGATGTGCAATACAGATTTAAGAGTGAACTTTTCACGTTTCATTTGTTGTTGTTTTCTTAATTTATAAACATCTTAGTTTGTATGTTTTTTTATTTCTTTTTTATATTTTTATAAATATCGTTTTCTAGTAATGTATCAAATATTGCAACTTGTATGTATAAAAATATTATTGAGTTGATTTTTCTCTTAAATTCTTTTCTAATCTTTTCTAAATCCTCCTTTCTCTCTTATAAATCTATCATAAAACCTTTTTTCTTCTCTCGTCCTATATCAATTGGTATCAGAACCAAAATTTTCTCGACATAATCACAAAATTTTCTTGAAACATTTTATCAAACACCTTGAGTACATCACAAACAATTCAACCTTTTTTTTCCACCACAAAAAGAGAAACCGTAAATTTGAAAACAAAATCAGGATTCTGGATCCATATTCGTGAAGTGAAAAAAAAAATGAGAACAAATAAAAATAAAAATAGAGGGATCAGTTTTGAGGGAAGAGAGACACGGGCTGTTGGTTGTTGTTGCCTCTTACCACTTCTTGCATCATAGTTCAGACTTCGGGGAGATCAATCTCATTTGGCAAGGGATTGATGGTTCAATCGACAGAGCTCAAACCAATCTCACCGAGAAGCTTCCTTGAATCTGAGGATTAATCTTCAGACCAGAGAGCAGAAAGTTGTTTTCATTGGTTGTTTTTTTTTTTTTTAACAGAAGATCTTGTATGATTCGCAAGAAAAAAAGAAATAGAAACTGAAAGGCAAATAGGTGTGTGAAGGAAAGAGTTTGGTTGAGCTGAATGATTACGTGATGTGTGTGAAGGGAGTTGAAGGCACCCAGTAAATGTGCACGTTGAGCATTGAATTTTATCTCAGAGGTGGGTAGATATGCAATTGCATTGGAGGGGTGTTACTTGTGTATGGATAATATGGAGTCGAATTATGAGGTACATCATCGATCGTTATTTATCAAGATCGAGAATGAGATATATTTTATAACTAATAAAATTATTTATCAAGTCTTTTCTCCTTATAGAGAAATAAAGACAATTATACAACTAAGAAATCTGGACGATTTGGACTTTCGTATCCAATTCTACTCCTCTCAAGATGCTATTTTCGCAAAACAAGAACTACATGAAAGGTATATTTAAACAAATTATTGTCGAATGGATATTTTTACTAGTAAGATACCATGTAGGTGTCAAATTAATTGTGCTTCATTTCCCCCACTTCCCTATTCTTTTGAAGAATTATTGAGGAAAGAAAATGAACCTACGTTGAAAGCAATGACCGAAGATTCTATTGTTTTATCGGATAACGATGAGACATATGAACACTTGATCGAGGCTTTTGAAAAGAAGAGCGACATCACAATTGAAGATCTGGAACATCAACTACAGACATGTGAGATAGAAGATCAATCTTTGGAGGAAATAATAGATCAAGCTTTGGGAGAATGTTATGATGTGCGACATATTGAGTACATTATATCAGATGAGTTTTTTGAAGTGAAAGTTCATCATGGGTTTTTTAAGTTGTTACGAACCGAAAATTGTTTGTGAAACATTTTGTGCAGAGTTGTAGGGATTCCATATTGTTTTTTGCTCGTGTTGAGATCCTCATCCTTCTCTTTTTTAAAATACGAGGACGAATTTTTTCCAACAAGGGGAGAAGGATGGCGGCCCAACTATTTGATTCATGCATGCCTATAGTTGACGGGCCAACTATAACCTAAAACCCAAACACGCTTAGATTCGGATTTGACACATTTGATGAAGATTTAGGCGTGCAACGTAGATTTAGACATGAACTTCTCACGCTTAATTTGTCGTTGTTTTCTTAATTTATTGCATCTTAGTTTGTATGTTTTTTATTTCCTATAAATATCGTTTTTTAGTATGATATCAGATATTGAATATGAACAAGAATATCATTGTATTGATTTCCTTCTCCAATTCTTCTCTTTTTCTATAATCTCTTTTAAATCCTCCTTTCTCTCTTCTAAATCTATCCTAATTCCTCTTTTTTTCCCTCGTCCTACGTCACATAATCCTTGCAGGTGGATTATATCTCACAGATCCTTCTTACGAGTTATGACACCATCTCAAGCATTTAGGACACAAGACTGGCATCCATTCATAGGCCACCTTCTGTAGCACAGGAGAACCATCAAGACCAATATCTAGTGTTAACGACGACTCTTGCATATGAGATTTGCTCATTTGAAGCTGTGAATCGATTTGTACGAATGGGTTACTGTAAGAGGTAAAATAATGAGAAGAGAGGGAGACTAAAAAAGAGAAGGGAAAAGCTGTAAAAGAAGAGAAGGTAATTGTCTGCCTACTCCCATTAATTCATTATGCCATTAAATAGCAATTACAATATGTCAAAAATAGAAGTAGCATCGATGAAGGGATTATTTGACTAAAATTAACCTAGCTAATTCCAAGGAATTATGCCCCAATTTCGGGAGCTGTTATCATGGCGATTCCAAATCAAGCAGCGTAATCTTTGAGGTAAGCTGGTCGGGATCGAGGCCGCTTGTTGATTGGGTTTCCCAACGTAATTCCTGGGCACGTTACATCCCTTTCCGCTTCCGAAAAAGCCTTGTCCTCAAGGCTCAAGTGAAAATCCTCATCAACATCCTCCCAGCTTGAGTCCTCAGGTGCCAGTCCGTCCCATTGAATTAAGAGCTGTCGAATTGGAGTGTTTCCCTTCATAATTCGTCGTTC